>JAVSBS010000123.1:0-34790 GCA_033124195.1 Coracias cyanogaster
TTCTTTCCTCTGCCTCAACAATCTGCTCAGGGCTTTGGGAAGAGAAGCAGAGGTGTGATATCTCTGCTGGAGTGTGCCAAGCTCCTGAATTGGCTGCCCCAGCCAAAAGCAAGTGACTCCAACAGCTCTGTCACATTTCTAAATGGTCCCTCCCAGCTCACAGTCCTGGAAAGTCCTGCCCAGATACATAAATGGTGGCTGTTCACATTGTCCCAGTGTTGCAGCTAAACCTTCCAGTCAGTTGTCTGTATGTCCTTGTACAAACCACCCATTTGATGAACTGTGGCAGATAATGCCACACAGACAGTTTCTCCCAGAAGTTTCCCCCAGCAACCATGGCCCTGGCACCTGCTCCCTCTGGAAGCAGATCCCCAGCTGAAGCTGGATGCAGGTGTTTGCATCCGGGGTGTTCTCAGTCAGAGCAAGCTTTGCTATTAAGGGTATCAAAGACACATTAGTCTGGAGGAGGAAATCCTTCACAAAGCCATATTTAAGAACTTAATTAAGATAATCATGTCTTTTTTTTAAACTCCATCCAGCAGTTAAGCCAGAGTAGAACTAATGGTGGTTGCTAATACTAGAAGGCAAAACTAAGAACACTTCTTGTGAGCTTTTCAGCACACAGACTGCTTGTCATCCACCACCAGCTCCCTTTGGCTGCTCCTCAGGTGCATGTAAGCCCTCGCTGTGGTGAATTTCCGCCACTGTGAATAACGCACCTTCCTGGGTTTCTGTTTTCACCCATGTCCACCTTCCCCTGGCATTCATTATGCCACACAGCTATTGAATTATTAGGCAGGTGGGTGGCTCACCTTTAGGGCTAGGCAGATTCTAATCATTTTTTTTTACTGTACCTGAGCCGTCTGACTCTTTTGGGATTCAATTAATCAGTCAAGATTGATTTCAGTCTTTATTTTAAGCCTAGAAGCTGTCCAGAAGGCATCTGACAAATGTGAAATGGAGAGATAATACCAATAAGGACCTTGGAGAGGAGACAGAGAAAGGAAGGTTGGGAAAACCACCTAGACACTATCCAGGATACTCATCTGTGAGCCCTTTCAGCCAGCTACCTGCAGGATAAAAGACTGTGGTTACCTTACAGGATTAGCACTACAGAAGAGTTGTTCAGAGTGAGGAGCGATGTCACAACATGTGATGTAAGAGGCCCCAGCTGGCTTTGTTTCACGGCTGTGACAACAGAGGACAGGGCAACCTTGGCCCTATCACTCACCTGAACTCTCCCCAAAACCTCACATTTCCTCCGCTTCCAGTTTCACCTTCACAACCCACTTTTTAATCTCCCCAAACACATGGAAACAGAAACTAGGATCAAGAGGGAAATGCTGCCAGAGATTAGAGGTTTGGAAATTTACAACTGTTATCTGAGGGAAAACTACAGCGGGAGCCAAGTGCCTTAGTCAGAAGTCTTTGTTATTGTAAAGAAGCTTTAATATATGTTTTTGCTTTGTAAATCAGAGGGTGGAAGTGTAGCAATTTATGGGTCAAACAGAAGAAAAAATAAAAACAAAAGCAATTCAACTCCTAGTCACCCAATCTGGAAATTTGTAAAACTAAGGTCTGCAAAGCACTAACTTGGTAACAGATGTAGTGAATTATAAACATGAACTTGTCACAGATCACTGTAAAAAAAAAAAAAAACAGGCAGGCGTCCTATTTTAAAACACATTTTTTTTGTTTTCGTTATTGTTAATTCACCTTTCCCCTTACAGCTATTCAACACAGAGCACGACTGCAAAGCAGTACCCGTTCAGCCGTCGGGCGGAAGAGCAGGGTGGGGGAAAGAAGAGTGTTTTCAAAAATTACAGAGCAGAGTTCCAAAAAGAAAATCTGATTTAAAAACTCATTTCTGCCCAGCAGTCAAGCGGTCTGTTTTGAATTTCGGTGGCTATCTGCAGCACCGAGGTTTCTGTGTCACTGCAAACAGCAAAAGCCGGCGAGGAGTGGAGCTGCCTTGCTCCGTTCCCAACCACAACCCAGCAGATAAAGTCTGAAGTCACAAGTCAGCTGAGAGCTCTACCAAGACTATTAAATTGTACTGGCAAAGCTGGAAGGAAGAAATTTAAATGAGGCCAGGTTAGATGTTTCAAAAGGATGAGTGACTGATCCTGTTTTATGTTATGCCAGACAATGCTAATAGTTTAAACACTAGCTCTGTCAAGTGAGAAATAGATGTATTATCGTCTGTGAATTATTAAAATTGACTTCACCTACTCACCTTTAGACTTCTTTGGATGAAAGAAAAAAAAAAAAAAGAAAAAAAAGTCTTGCAAGGGAGGCACGCACTCTTAATCTATTACTAATGTCTTCTCCAATCCTGTTAATATTTTTCATATTGTCTGCTTTGGTGAGCTCAGACACTATATGTGAGGAATGAGCAAAAATTCCAGCTGATCCTAGGCATAAAGCCCTTTAATGTTTAAGTCTCCCCTGCCCTCCAGATAATTACTGTCTCCTCTTTCACCCACCCAGCTGGGACATCAGACAATTTCGGGAGCATCTAAGATGGGCATGAAGATCCATTTCCTTGTTCATGACAAGTATTGTAGATATTTATGCCACAGAGATAATTTTCTAGGGTTTAATTCAGCAACAGAAAAAAAAAATTTAAAAGTTGTTTAGATCTTTGAGGCTCAATTTCCCCTGCAACTCAACCACACCAGCTCTCCCTGAACACTAGGGAAGTAGTAAGGATACTAAAAACTGATCAACAATGTGAAATGTTTTTAAGTTCTGATAAGGTCAGAATCATTGCTACAGATTTCTAGTGGAACACAAAGATGAGACACGAAGATATGGAAGGTGGTTAAGCACTCATCAACATCATCATCACAGGGTAGCAGCAACAACAAAGGTCCCACCTCTTCATGCCTCCATCACGAAGTTTCTAATTTACAAATGATGACTCTAAAGGTGATGGAGTGGAAAGGTGAAGGTTTATTTATTTTTTTAAACAACCACTTCCAAACCTCCACGTCCCTTCAACCACTATTTGCCCCTTTGATAGAAATACTAAATGGTGAAGGACAGAGTCTTGAGTCTGAACAAAAACTCCTCGTAGATGTTTTTGGGGAGAGAGAAGACCTCTAGGATCAATCTCAAAGAAATCCTGACTACCCCAGAAAAGCACCCTCCAAAATCAGGCTTTCCTTAGAAAAACTGAAAAGCCAATTTTGTTCTCCCTGTTGTTTTTTTTTTTTTTCAGGCAAGCCACCGACTGGAAGACTTCATGCTGAACAGGATGATGTCAAGGCATCTGCTGACTCAACCTCAGCAGAAGCTGCTTTTAACAATGCTAAAACCATCTCACGGCTTCTCAGTTGCAACACTCAAACACTCCGTGGCTGTCATCTTCCTCTGCGCACCCACTCGCCCATAAAATAAAATACAAGCAGCTGAAGGCAAGAAAGCTCTTGTGAAGGCTGGAGAAATCTGACAGGGGCCTAGCCCTTAATTCCAGTTTTGCTGAAGGAAACCTCACCTCTGTCTCATATCCTCTGTATTCAAAAGCCATTTTTATTTTCATATAAATCATGTCATTTGCAGTCCTGTGCTGCCATTCTGAAACCACTGCGAGAGTCAACTTGGCACAGTACACTTAATGAAAAGGTTACAACGTAGTGGGAAACAGTCAAAATGTAAGTGGCATTGTTAACGTATTGCTTGACTTTTAAAATCCCATTGTGAAATAAAATAAAAGCTTCTGAAAGGGAGACAGATCTTCAGACATCTGAATGTGAACCAGCAATCAGGTCCGCAAGTGACCTCAACCACCTCTGACACCAAGGTCTTTAGAAAGCCCTGGTGGGAACAGTTTTGTGCTGAGCCACTCTGCCAGTACTCCAGTCTCACTGGGCACTCCAAAATGTGGTCCAAACCACACTTCAGCTCTTCAGAATGTCTGATCTCAGGTAGGAAATGGGGAATAGGCTGTAGGTGGTGGAGACCGCTGGCAGGAGGCAACACTTGGGAGTTGTGACAAATGCATCTTTGGTGCTGGCTGAGCCTGGGCTTCTGTCATGGGTTTTGCCTGCTCCAGGCTTCCTCCCACCCCCTGACTTCCCTTCAGAGGCTTCGCATTTCCCACCACATCTGCTGGAGCACTGGGAGTGTTTGTGTGGGACAGGCATCGGAGGGGCAGTGATAAGAAAACAAGGGATGGTCCAAATGAGGGTGAGACAACAGACAGAGATAACGAGGGGGAGGAGGAGACCAAATGGCAGGCCAAGAGAATGGGGAGACAAGGGGACCAGAGGTGAGATAAAGAGAGACTTTTCTTGCGTGAATAAACATGAATCAGTGAAGAGGTGGTGGCAGGACCCCCTGCTGCCAGGAAGGCAGAGAAGAATTATGGGCAGGAAACGTCACTGCAGGAGCAGTTGATTAAAACTACAAACTGCACAAACTTGGTCTAATCCCTTCTTGCCTGCAAAGCCACCCTGAGAGAACTTGGCTAAAGAAACTGTCCTGAGCTGTTTCAGCATCTCCAGTCCCCAGTACCGCGCTCACCCACCACGGGGCAGGCAAGCAAGCGTCAGCAGCTGGCACCTCCTGAGCTCCCACACACACTCGGGCTGGCCGTGGCCCTTCCCATGGCAGGGGAGCTGCTTTGCTTCATAGCAAGGTGCAGCAGTAGCACACAAGCGCATACTCTTCACTCCAACTATGGAAACTGTCCCTGTTAACTATTCACGCCCTTGAAGTGAAGCACTTGCTTGGATGCTCAGCTGAATCAGGGCCTAATTAGGGAGGTAAGCAGCCTGCTATGCTCATTCACCTCTCCCTCAGTCTCAGTCCTCCAGTCACCCAAATTTAATTTAAAAATCTGTTTTCAGGGGTTGAGCTGGATCTGTCACATGCAAGATGGCCAATAATTGCTATGTGCCAACAGCATTCAGAAAAATGAATCAAAACCACCAGCCCTTCTGCCTGGATGACAGCTTTATTGCTACACGCCAGCTTTCCAACGGGGCTGCAATCTCTTTACCCACCGAGAGTGGAAAATTGCGTGGCCCAAAGTCAGTCAGAGATTTCTTCAGCTGGTCCGAACGTTTCCGAAGAAAAAAACCTACTGATCTTGTAAACTAACATATGGTGCAACACCCAGGGTGCAAATGCGCTCCAGCCCAGGCCCCAGGAGGTAAAGACACCCTCTTCCTCTGGCTGGTCTTGTCGGATAGTTGTGGTATTGGGGGATCAGAGAGTGGGCTCAGAGAGACAGGCTGATGTTCTCAGGAAGATCAGTGAAGATGTGAAGGTCACAGATGACACATGGCTGGTTTCAAAACCTCAGGAATGACAGCAGGCAAAGAGGTGGTGAAGGAGGAAGGGGAACAGAGCCAGCTGCACGAGTTGCCAGAGAAATATTTTGTTGGAGGCACAGTGGAGGAGGAGCACGATGACACAGAGAGAAGCAACCAAGAAAAGCAGAGCATATGAGGACTGGAAGCAGTGCTGGTGTCCAGAGGGACTCCTTTACCAGATGTGCCTGTCTGATACTGATGTAATGAGCTAGTTATGAAGTAAAAAGTCAGAAATGTATGTGGGAGTGTTGGAGGGGCAACATACTGGGTATCTGCTCCCACAAGAAATGAAATGTAAGCTAAGGCTCCTGCTAAGAGCCTGTTGAACAAGACAGTGAGCAAGACTGGACACGAGCCTGCTGAAGCTCCTTGAGTTTGGTGATATATATTGGGAGGAAATCCTGGTAGCAAAAATGGTCTTCCTATCTTCTAAGGATCAACCAAGACAAACAAGATCAGGGTGAGATAAAAAAAAGTGGAAAGCTACCTGTGGCGGGACGGCCACATCCACTCGGACAGGCAGCAGAGCCACCCACAGCAGCGCCGGGCTCTCCTGCCTGCCACCACCTCACGATCTTGCTGAAGCAGCGCAGCCTCAGCGCGGCCACACGAGTGCTTCAGAAGCAGAAACACAGTGATGCTATTTTCTTAAAATCCTTTTTCACATGCTTGTTGAGAAACATTTAAAACATATCAAGTGCTCAGCCTGCTGTAGATGCTGCACAGAGACAAGTTACTACCAATAATTCTTTTACTTGGCGGAATTCGGTGTGTAGGTTTTCCGAGGTGCCTCTGAAATGTGAGACCTTAACTAAAACAAACAAACAAACAAAAATCTGTTATTATCAGGAGGGACAAATAAAAGGAAGAGGATTGGCAAAGCAATGCTGAGACAATGTTGAGTTTGAAGTAAGGAAAGACACAAACATTTTGTCTGGCAGAGCAGCCAAGTCAGCTTGGAGGAGAGTTAAGGACAACAGAGGAAATTGTTCACTGGAGTAACACTTTCAGATGTTGACATACATTCTCAGAACAAAGAGTAAACAAAAAAACAGATAAAAGAAGACTGCCAGAACTATGACAACTTGCGACTTCTTCACCTGGCTGCTGCTGAGGAAAACAGACAGGAAAACCATCTGAAGATTATTCTTCCTTGAACACTCCCATTTCATTTTCATGGGTACCAGTACAGGCCACATCTTGACATGGATGAGTCAAAAGATCCTTGGGGAAGCGAAGCACGTGTTTCCTTGTGCAGACATCTCAACAGTTCACAGGCAGCTCTGAACTTCAGAGTGGGAAACGAAGCTTGTATGAAAACTACTGTGGAAGTGTGGGGCACTCAGGGGGTTGTGATCATGGTTTCATTAGGCTCTCAACGCTCTTCAGGGCAGGAACAATAAGAGGAGTTCAGAAATGTTTTTGACTTTAAGAAAGCTGACTTTGGGAGAATGTGATATGCCCCAAGGAATTTTTACTGGAATCCTATGAAACATGGGAAACATAGAACTGAATTTTTAAAAAACATCTGAAGAGACTGAAATTTAAAGCCACCCTGCTTAATTCCAAGGAGGAAAAGGGCAACTGAGGGCATGTGCAGGCAAGTAAAGATGTAAAGTTTAGTGTTAGCAACAAATAGAAGATTTGGAAAATTACTTATATATATATATACGTAAATATATATATGTAGATATTTAGATACAACACACAATCCTTTGAAAAGTAAACGACCTGGTAAGAGGGGATGCAGAACTACTTAGAAGTTAGAAATAGCAATTTTAAAGGAATAATTCCAGGAGGACAAAGTATCTTCTGACACTGTTGTGAATTTTTTCTCCTAACCATTACATGGAGTTTCATTTATATCAGTGCTTGAAAGGACTGGGAGAAAAATGCTTTATCGCTTAAGGCATATAGCAAAAGGAAGAAGTTAGCAGGCCCCTTTTTCTTTGAAGGCTAATAAGAGGCCAGAAGACTGCTTAAATATTAGCATCACACGGTGACAAAGTTTCCAGGGCTTGCTTAAAGCAAGGAGATTTGCATTGATGAATGTACATCCTCCAAGTCCAAAACAAACGCGATGCAGAAATACAACCTGCAGTTCCTACCCGAGGACAACTGCGGAAACAGGCGGGAGGGGAGGGGAGGGAAGGGGAGGAATTCCCTGTAACACATGCACAGTGTTACAGGCAGAGAAAAAAACATTTACATATGGCTGAGAGGTTTCCTTTTCTTCCCCTTTTTTCAAAAGTAACATAAACTCCTAACTGAGAGCTATATACATCTTAAGTTCTGTGATGACAGGACAGACCAGTGAGATCTGGAGTTAAATCTTCATTGTTGCAGGAAAGGGCAAGGAAATGAAGCAAGCTCCTGTAGAACTGTTAGCTTAATATCCACCATGCAAAAATAATAGAGGCACTTTTACTCAAACACCTTAGCGAGCATAATTTGATTAGAAGCAATTGTGCAATTCTTGGAGGGAAATTTCTGCATACAGATTAATAGCAATTATCTCGCTGAAAGATAAGAAAATTAAAGACAGGCCCTAATTCTCTAAAAATTACCCAACTTGAAGAGTTGAGAGACCTGCTGCTTCCAACATCCTGTGCTGCAGGGCTGCTTGCTTCCAGCTCGCTGAGGCGGCTCATTGAATTTCAGTTTTAACATTTAAAGGAAATTAAAAATTAATTTTACTATTATTTTTGTGACTACCAAATAGGCTATTGAAATCCGAGTATAGAATAAGTTGCCTACCTACAATATGAATGCTCTGATTGTAATAAAAGTAGAAATGACTGATGAGATCATTTCTGAATTATCTACGTTTTACACATGAGCAAATTGTAACGGAAATTTATCTTTATGTGTCTGGGGCAGCAAGTGAGTGTAAAGGATGACCTTACTAGCCACATGCTAAAAAGCCCGCAAGATGCATGAGAGCATCTTTCACAGCATACCAAGGTCAGTATAAAAAGCAAACTTGTCATGAAGCTCCTGTGAAAACTGCTGGTTTTAGGAAAGGCAGAAGCAACCATTTTTCCGCAATCCTTGCAGCAGGCTAGAGTCTCCAAAGAGAACTAAAAAGGGGTCAGAAAAGACACTGATAGGAATTTGATGCAAGCTGAAAGAAAAGACAGCGATAGGTTTGTACTGGCAAGATGCAAGGAGGGAAGGAGAGAGACAGGCATTAGGAGCATTAGCAGGAACAATTCCAAGGCCAGTAAATATCAGGGGGCCCCAAAGCCGTCAAAAGCAGAGTGAAGAGATTTAGAGTCAAGGCGTTCAAAGGGTCCACATCGCCTGACCAGAAGACAGTATCACATTTCAAGGTTTCTTCTTCAGTACAGCTAAGCTCTGCAATGGGAGGCCTTGACCCCAGGGATCACTCACTGAAGAAAACAAATGTGTTTTCAAACAAATGTATTGGCACTGTCAGAACTGACTGTACACAAGATTAAATGATATTTATTTTCGCTCTCCAGAATACCATGTTAAACTTTAGAGAGACAGACAGAAATGTTTCCAAATCAGACATGAGAATCTGAGCATCAGATTTTCTATGTCAGCCGGGGTTCAGCAGCAGAACCCCTGCTAACTGCACTGACTCAGACCCCTTCCAAAGTGTCAGCCCAGGGCTTCCTTGCCTGAAGGCAAGGCCCTGAAGGGGTCTTGGGAAGGGTGGCAAGAAGAGACACGGGCCCTCAGACTGTTTTGGTTCTCACACTGCTTTTCCTCGCTTTCTTGCAATGGACTGGATTTTGGTCTGGTATTTTGGAACGGCACAGATGTGATTCCCTGGCTGCCAGAAGTTTGCCGGTGTCTGAATCACAGAATTTCTAGATTGGAAAAGACCTTTACAATGATCAAGTCCAATCAGCAAGCTAACACTAACAAGTCCTCGACTAAACCATATCCCCAAAGGATAAGGTTTCCCTAAAGGATAAGGAACGGAAATAAAAATCAGAATTACAATAAGTGAAAGTGATTCTGAGAACCCATCCAGAGATGCTCTAAAAAGGAACCTTATTGCAGGAAGCAGATGTCACATCCCTTCAGGAAGGAGTCTGCTCACAGCTCATCTGCATGTTCCTTAAGACAAAGGTGTTTCAAAAACTACTTTGTGCTTCCTCCTTGATCATGCTTGAGCAGCTTCACAGCCTTCTTGGGTTCCACAGGAACCAAGCAGAGACCATGTTAAAGGGGGACAGTGGGAGGGAGAGATGGAGCCCAAAGGAAGGTGGCCTATGACAGACCAGATGATTTCAGATAAACATCAGCTGCCTGCTGAGTTTATACACAGTGCCATTTCAAGGCCACATTTCACTCTGTATTTGAACACATCCTTATACTCCTGTACGGGCCAACTCGCAATTGCACGAGCATTCCTGAGGGACTTGTGCTTATACACTGTCCCAAAATCGACAAGCATATAGTGAGCTGAATTTAAAGTTCAGAAATTGTGTTCCCAAGAGAAGACCAATAAAGACAGAGAGGAGACCACAGGCACCACTATTTCAGCAGAAAACGTGTGAGCACACAAACGAAGTGGAACTACAGTGAGGGCTTCAGAATAGGTACAGGATACCCGTCAATTTTGAGGAGTGAATATATACTCGTCAGTAAGAGGTATGACAAAGCAGGAAAGTGGGTCTCACAAAGCGCAGACTTGTTGGGTCAAGTGTCCTTTTCCTGTTTGGCAAGTCCTTTTGTCTCTGTGTCCTCCCTATCATCCTGACACCTTACCAAAGTGCAGAATGATGGACAGCTCTTAATGACTTCTGAGCATTTGATTCTGATGCATGGACAGGGCCAGCCCTTTTTTGCATAACAAGAAAGGCTCCATTCCCCTCTGAATCTCCACTTGAGAACTCGTGTCCACTTCCACACACGCAGCTCCCCATTCCCACCCGGCAATCCACGTCACGACAAATGTGCTTTCGTCACACCTTCCTTGAATCGAGCTAGCGCTTCTGAACTGACAGACAGACAGCCGATGCTGTGTCAGCAGCTGGCGGGGCTGGTATCACCCTCCCCAGGAGATGAGAACATCGTCTCCTGGGCACACCCACTCCCACATCACACAATCGGGGCTATTGTTCCCCGTGCCCAGAAACCAGGCTCCATCCTGTACCATCTCTGTGTGACACCACCCTCCTGCCTGACTTGGAAATATAGTTGGGGTTTCTTTTCCCCATCTCCTAGGATGCTCATTGGGTGATTTGAGCCCAGGGGCTGGTGGCTCAGTCCTGCCACCAGCATGTACCAGTCAAGCACCCCTGGCAGACCTCATCGAGGCACTCCTGGGAGTAAAGATCTGTTCTGCAAATGAGCATTTACTCTGCAAACCAGCTGAGAAAACTAAGCACACATGCACTTCTAAAATGAGCACTTTTGGTGCCCACAGGTACAAAGATCCAAGCTGAACAGGGGACAGATACTCACTGGACAGAGCTGAAACACTGTCATGAAGACACAGAGGGAGGCACTTGAAAAATCAAGCCTCTTAGTGCCCACCTTCCTCTTCTTTCCCTTCGTGCAGCTGGAGGAGAGGTGACCACATACCCATTTTAGGCCAGAAGGAACAACAAGCTGTTTTACCCCTTGTTTTGTTTCACCCCTTCTCCCATTCCCAGAGGTGACAGAGGCAGAGCAGCAGCATTCCCAATTCCTCCCATCCTGCCTGTTCCCAGGAGCTCACAAGCTCTCAGAGCTGGCAGCGGGAGCACAATTAAAACGTTTTCACAGAGCACTGGCCAGATGCAGCCACTTATTGGCTGAGTGGCTGATTATTCCTTTGCAAAGCTAGCAGAGGGCATTTTCTTACCACTTCAGTTGGCCTGTAGTACTTGTGATTGACTGTCACATGAATCTTGCCAGTCTCTTTGCATCGTCCTACTTCATTTTCATCCTTCCCTTCCCACCTGTAAAGAAGATAAACATTTAATCAACCCATAATTACTTTAGTGCTCTGATCTTGCCAGCATTTGGCTGGCTTTCATTTACTTGAGGCTGGTGTCAATTCTCCCTGCAGGACAGTGTAAACTCATTAGCTACAGGAACAAAGGCAGGGTTTAGACTTGAATGGGGCAACAATGGCTTTTGAAGTCTCTTTGTTTTGGTTTTTGATTCAGTGGAAGGTCTAAAACACAGGACTTCCAAATTAAACACATAATGCTAGGGGAACATAAAACGTCCTGATTTCAGAATGTCTCATGTATCTGCAAATAAATATGACAGCGAGGTTTTTCATTTGTGGATTGGTTCAAAGCTGTTCTCTTCAAATATTTTTAATACTTGTATTTTGGCCAATACTTTCAGGAACTCTTTAATCTGCTAATTTTTATGGATGTGAAGCTCTGTTTGAATAGCATTAAGCTGCATAATTTAATTTGTGCTTAACTAGGAAAAACAAAACAGAAACAGCTCCTAAGCTTCCAGTCCTAGCTCGACACGGCCCTTCACAGACATGTCCTGCAAACAGCACTTCCTACCTGCGAGCCAAGAGCTGGCTGCTCTGCCCAAACCCCTCCACACGCGCTGGACAGCTGGCAGATCGCTGTCATTTCTGTGATCTGGTTGTGCCATGAACTATTTTGTTAGCAACTGCCTTGGTCTAAAGTCTTGGGAGTAGCAGAGGAGGAATGATTTGGTGAGTGACCAGCTCTGCTGTCGGAGAGGCCACCCAGCAGCCTGGGGCAGAGGACAACGCTCCCTCCCAAAAGAAACACTTCAGATGACAGAGGTAGGAACGCTGGTGCCCCAAAGCCAACCCGCTGAACGCACAAAACCTGAGTGCTGATTGAAACTCTACCCACTTTGCTTTTTGCTCTAAGTAGGTACCAGGAGGCTCTGACCAGCTCAGCATAAAAGTGCAGTGATGAGATCCTTTACTTTTCTGTGTTTAAGTAAAATCTGTGTGATGTAAATCAGCGCTGCGGTTTAGCCTCAGTCACCAGCAAGGGAAGAGAAGTGCCTCTTGCCTCCCACTCACTAATTGTGCTCCCAGCTCCTGGGGTTTTGTCACAGACCTGATTTCTCCTTGCTCCCTTGCCCTCCCACAAAGCTCCTAGAAGAATTTAATTCTTTTGACAATCTCAGCCTTCATTTTTTAGTTTCTAGCCCCGAGGGCTAAGGAGGAGAGTCTGAAAATGTGACCTCTGTGTACCCATGAAGGTTAAACACCGAAAGGCAGAAGGAAATACCAAATATGCATTATTACTAGTTTCTGAATCCCACGATGTTTTAAGCACGACTCATGACTTCTGGATGACTAGCAAAGCCTGTAGGATGCTTGATACTGGGAACGCTTGACGGTGAAATAATTTCCAACAGATAATAGCCACGGTGAAGTCAGCTGTTAACAGTCATGCCATGATGCTAAACATGATTTATAATTTAAATTTTCTTTCTTTCTTTTTCACAGTTGCTGTTTGAAGCCTGAACTGCAAAGTTTTCATTCAGAAGCCAAAACTAACATTAGTCCCTCCCTTTAAAGGGCAGAGGGTAAAAATGTGCAGGACTCAAATGAGCTTAATAGAAAACTAACCATCACCAGTAAAACAACAGGAAGCGCTTAGATCAGGAGACGTCAGTGTTTGTTGGAGGTCACTGAGCAGAGAACCCCATTTAACACCCAACAGGCTGCAGAAGGGTTGGCCGAGCCAGTAAAGACTCACTTAATGTCGCTATCAAAGTTACATAACAATAGAAATGGCTTAAGAAGAAATCTCCACCCGTTTTGTTCAGCCCAGTAATGTGAAAAGTTCACAAGGGAAAAAAAAGGACTTCTCATTGTGACCAAAGTGGCGTTTGATAGCCACAGGTCCAATTCCTCCTGGCACCTTGGAGCTGGGACACCGCACTGTTGGTCAAGGGAACTGCACAGGGCCAGCTTGACACCAGGAGCATGAGGAGTGTCCATCTTGGGTCCTCTAACCACAACGAAAGGAAAAAAACCCACCAAAACCCTCATTAATTTACAGCCAAACTGCAGTCACAACTGTTAGCTGGAAAACTTAACACCTATCCTGAAGCACAGGCATGGTGGAAGAGCCATGGAGAGTCCTCACGTTGCTGGGGGTTTAGGTAGCTCCAGCCCTGAGGATGACCCAACCAATAGCAAATATTTTCACGTTTGAAAATGAACAGTAAATTAATTACAAATAAAATTTTAGGGAAGTTTTGCTCATCTCGCACAGCTAACACAAGATACCATTGGTGTAGTCTTCTCAGATTTGTGGCCTGATGGCTGCCACACACACAATTCTGTCCTGGCACTTCATAAACAGCAAAACTGGCCCCATGTAACAGACCGTTAATGTCTTTTGCAAGTAACCTTTTGTAGGAAAACTTTAAATATGACTCTTCATGTGCTCCTTTGCCACCAGCCTTGCTGGCAGCTCTGATGCACCAAAGCACTCAAGGATACAGGGTCTGCTTTGCCACGACCTCGCACTTAAATCTAAAGAACGAGTATGCTGCCAGGGGGATGCACTGACTTTTTTTCTTTTTTTTCAAACGCTCTGATGAATCAGGTCTGCAGGGTCTGCCCGCTAAAGGAACACAGTCATGACAGTGCTGTCGTTGTTACTGTATTCCCAGCACTGTCAAACTTGAGTTTCATAAATCTAAATTGTGACTGCCCGCATCATGAAACTTTACAGGAGAATGCATGTGAGGCGCCCTGCTTTTGGGTTCATTTGGTTTTGATTCTTTTTTTTCAGTTCATTGGAAATCTCTTGAAGCTCTTATCCCTTTAGTCCAAATTGTGAAAGCTAGTGTTGAGAAGAAAATGTTTTCTCAAAGAATATTGATGCTTCTGAGAAAACCAAAATGTTCTGGAAAGAAAAGTTTTATTTTAAAGTAAGTTCCACTACTGTCAACCTGAAAAAAATGGTATTAATAATACCTAAACAAGATGCTTTGACATTTTCAGAATAGAAAGATTATGTTGTGTTTTATTTCTTTCAGAATGGCTTTAAAAATTCTTTTTAGGCTATTCTTTCCTTGAAAGGAGGTTAGAAGAGAAACAAAGCAGTCCAGCTGACCTGAAATCAGATATTTTTCCAAATTGCATTTGTAAAAATTATTTTAACTTCAATTGGGGGGAAAAAGCAGTGGAATTTCCCATGAAACACCACATTTAATTCTGATTCAGTCTTCCTATAGGAGAAACTCTCATACCTCTTATGATGTATGAAATCATATAATTAAAGTGATACAGTCTTAAAACCTTGAGTTCTGAAACTGTTATGAGGTCTGCCTACAGACCGACCTTGTGTCTACAGACAAGAAAAGCATGCTCAGCTGGAAGAGTCAATTCTCCTACTGAGGTGGCTTAAATGCCCCCCATAAACGTCCACACTGCAGCGAGGGTGGTGATCAAAGGGGTGAGGTCCTCAGCAAGGATCCTTGCTCATGTGGATTTGCCCAGGCCAGCATGCTTCACCGACATGGCTGGGTTCCTTTCAACTGTCCCCCTTCAAAATGCCTCCAGTTTCTGTACGAGATTCTGTTCCCTTCCTCCTCAGCTGAGAGGTTCTGATTTTCCTGAGCTGTTAAATAAGAACATAGCACTGGCCAGCCAGCCAGTTTTGGTGGGCAAAAGCCAGACTAGAAACAGAAGCTGTTTTGATGGTGACTTTTGATGGCTCCTCTTCCACGTCCCCACAGCACCATCACTAATGTATTGCTGGCTTTCCATGCTTACGGCAACCCTTCAAATCCCACATCTTTCTGTAACCAAACCTTCCATTTGAAGGTAAAAAGAAAAAATCCAAACCAGACAAACTCTCCTCCCTCAGTTCAACCTCAGTTCAACCTTCACTGTCACTGCAGAGGCCACTGCTCCACTGTTAGGAGTTCACCTCATTAGACCTTACAGCTTATCTGCAAACTTCTCCTTTTTAGGGTGATCTTTTGTAAGGCCAACTGGCGTGCTAGTTAAGATAAAACAGGTATGCAGAGCCAAAAGGCTAGAGTAAAATATTCATTTTTACTGAATTAATTCTGATCCTGGAAGCAATGAATATTTCTCTAACAAATGCTCATGTATTTTTATATTAATAAAAACCACAATAAATCTTTCCACTGCTTGAGCAGTTTTTTCTTTTCTTTTTTTTTTTTTTCTCCTTTTCTCTTTTCTCTCCACATTTGCAGGCAGCAGCATTTGCAGCACCCTGCAAAGAACTCCGAGCGCTGTCGTGGTTTCAGGCTATCTTTGCAATCCTGTTCTAATTTAATAAGATTAATGACAGAAAATTAGTCAAGACAAGCGTTTGCCTGTTTCGTTTACCCTGCTGTAGTTCACATTATAGGCGGGAAGTGTTTCCCCCAAGTACTACTTAATTAGTAATAAGTAGAAGGGAAAGTAAAAGAAAAAAAAGAAGTGTAATCCTTGCAGGGGGAAAATATTTGTAGCTCTGAGGCTTTCCTGTTAGTACAAAGGACTGAATTTGAATGATTCAGAGGACTATATAAATATAACTTGAAATTTCTCTCTTGAAAAAGAAATGTTAGAAGGAAAAGCCCCACAGAAGGGACATAAACCTCTGGGTACACTTTGCAGCCAGTTTCAGAGAGAGAACCAGTCTCACAGCAGCTGTACATTTCGTTAGTTACAAAAATGCAAACAAGTTCTTCTCTCTCTCATTTTGTCTGGGAGACACAGTCTCGATATTTGCTAACGACTGGCTATGACAGAGTGTTATGTTATCTTCTTGGAGAGACTCTTTAGGCTGTCCTGGATTTTCAGCTAAGTTGATGTGAATTGTTAGGAAGGCCAAAAACCAAAAAAACAATAAAATAAATATCTTTAGCTGGTTGGTGTGGCAACCTTCCTGTCCTCCACTGCAATGCCAAGATGTGACAACCTAGACTTTGTCATGCTGGCAGCTTCCCCTGCCAAAGCAGGGATGGTGAAGAGCCCCACACGTGCCCTGTGAGCTCTGCCAACGGCTGCTTGCCACCACGTCCCTCCTGGCCGTTTACTCCATCATCCCACCACTTTGGAAAGACTCATGGCACAGCCATGCTGGGAAGCTGAGCCATCACTTACAGTGCTGGAAAGGGCTGCTGGAAATTTCCCAGGTAAGTTTTTGAGGTTGCAAGATTTCATAATACCTGCAATCCTGCAAAAAAAAAAAAAAAAACCAAACCCCAAACCAAACAACTCAAGCAAACTTTGAGAAAGGGAGATAGGAAGAAAGCAGCCATCCTCACAGGAACTCTCAGCAGCTGTGCCCTGGTGTGCTGGCTCTCAGGTGCCTCTGATATTGTAAAGAAACAGACCCATGGGATTTGCCAGCGGGGTCCCACAATGCCAAAGGGAAGGATTTTGCTGCCAGGCTACTCCCTGAAGAAGATATAGTCAAATTGGAGGAGATGGGAGTCGAAAGCCCTTGGGGGTTTCAAGGAATGTTGTTCTTTTCTCTAGGTTTTCTCCAGGGTTTAATTTGCTTTCTGAAATGTACCTGCTGAACACCCCTGGGAAATGCTGAGGCTTCTTAGGCCAATACTGAAGCAGGGAGTTTAAAATTAAACTAATGGATAAGTTTACTGACATCAAAAAACCCCCACAACGTTGAGAACATCTGCAAACAAAGGCATTCGGGTAGCTACTGACCTGTATGCTTCAGTCTCTAATTTTAGGCAACCAGAATTAAAAAACCAAACAAAGACTTGTTTGCCAAACATTCATTCTTGCTTTTGCAAACTACACTAGATAGGGACAAAATTGTTCTCGAGATCACAAGAATTCTTACTTACCTGAAACAACCGAACCCACAGTGCATTCCTATCAATGCTTACTAGGGAGAATCAGCTTATGAAGAGAAGCAGCAGAAGCATAAAAAAAGGAGAAAAATTAAGAAGACCAAAGCAAGTACTAGAGCTGCTCCCTCCCCTTCGCCCCGTCAGACCTCACTGCTGTCAGGGCACCCGGGACAATGTGTGATCGTACAGGAATATCTCGCTGTCAAGAGATGCCAAAAATACAGAGAGAAACTTATTCCCCAAAGCAAGCTTTTGGGCTAGAAATTCTATTCATACAGTCTCTCTCTTCCCCCCATCAGAAATTTTTCTGGTAGTAGATGCCAAAAATTGAAACCAGACTAAAAACTCATTGAGGAGAAAATGCTATTACCTCCCCAGCCACCCAATGGCTGCTCAAATAATATTGTATATATCTGTGCACTTCTGCATATTTATTGAATTTGTCAAGTTTTCGTTCCCAAGTAAAACTTATTGGCCCTGTCAAAAGTTCAGCAGCTGCACGAGTGACTTTGATGGCCTGAGGAGCAGCCCTGGCGCTAGCGTCATGGAAGAGCCTGTGGCTTTCCTCTCCCTTCTCCAGCTGAGATCGGTATGTTGATGCATGGGGCCCAGAGAAGATACAGAAGGAGGGAAATTGAAAAAATAATAAACAATAAAAATATAAATTACAGAAAGCGCTCACCAAGCCATCCTGCTTTTATTATATGGCCTTGAGAAGGAATTTTGTATTTTCAATCAAACTATGTGGAATATGCATTGTAAACATTCTGCGCTCACTCCTCAACATTTTTATGGCTTAGGAGGAGAAGAGCTAATCGGAACGTAGAGTGGGTCAGCACATCATCCTCGTGGTGTGGCCAATGCGCTGTCATATGGAAGGAACAAGGTTGGCAGGTGTCACCTCTGGAGATGGCAGAGGATGGAAGCATGACTGTGGGCACCTGGAGGATCTCACAAAGTAGAGTATCAGGCAGAAAAACCCCTTCTGCAGCAAGGTGATGAGCAGCACCCTGGTACTGACACCTCTGGAGGAGCATCTGTCCTGCAGGGTGGGGAGTGGTGGGAGAACAGGGAATGAAGACTTGGAATAAAGAATTAAGACGTGCCTGCCTATGTTTTTTCCTTATGACCTAGAGGAGAACACTAGATACACCCACTGTGGCCATCAGTCATGCCTGGAAGGTCTCACATGTCACAAAATTAGAAAGTGAGGTTAAAAAAAAGAACAATGTAGAGAACCAATACTCCGTAACACAGAGGCTAGAAATGTTCAACTCATGGCTGCTATCTCATGTTCATACTTACACGATGGTTTTCCCAATGTGCTTAAATGACTTCTCCACAAATTCACGGACGCTGTGGACCTCCCCGGTGGCTATCACGAAGTCCTCGGGCTCATCCGTTTGCAACATCAGCCACATGGCCTGAGGAGAGACAAACAAAGACAGATTCAGGGCACACATGAGTGGCCTCTTTGATACATGATATAATATTACTGCATTTTTTATTTGGAAATAACTCCACACAGCCCCTGAGCTGGGGAAATTAGCACTTCCCTAACGTGGTGGCTGTTAACCAGTTCAGTGCAACGCCGAGAAGAGTTAAATTATTTCTTATTACAGAAAACAATGCTGTATTTGATTTCCAATTTGTTTCCCAGCAGGGGTTTCTGCAGGGGAGGCTTTAATTTGTTTACTTTTGAACACTGAAACTTGGTTTAGCGCTCAAGAGCTTGGATTCGCTGGTTTAAGGCACTGCTTGAATTGACATGGATATGGAGAACACAATTCTGTAACATTTCAGTCCAGAGGGCTGTTGTCTGTCTCTTACAGAATGATGTCAAACACATTGAACCACAAAAATATGGGTCCTTTTAGCTCTTTCTACTGTCATGTTTGTTTTGGCTAAGCTGAGATTTTAATTAAGAGTGGTGTCATTAAAAAGGTAACTAAGAACAGTCAACAGTGTGTTTGACCAAATTAACCCATTTTTCCTGCAGAATACATGATGAATGTTGCATACTAAAGCACCAGAGCAGAAACTTCTTTTGACAGAGGAACACAGAAAACACTGGTAGAAAAGTGAGACACCATGACCATCTCTTTCAGAGAACTGTTTGCGCCACTGCAAAAACCGCAACAGGTTTCGAAGCAAAATTTCACAGGATTATCAATGCATTTGCATTTCAGGGGAGCAGGTTTACTGCCCACAGCATCATCTTTCACTAAGTCCCCTCCCACAAACAAGTGACGGCAGATGAGCCCCGTCTCAGAAGGCTGGCCAGCCAAGGCTGCAGGAAAGCAGATGGAAGAAGGCGGCACGCAAAGACACGTGGGGCTTGTCTGAGGCATGTACGGCAGGTACATTTCGGGTTCCTGATATGCAAGCCGCTGCTCGAGCAACTGCACTATTTGACTGCCTAGGAGCTGTAGGCGGACAGAATAGTTATTACTTTAGATCAATCAAAATGATGTAAACACTTCATTTCCTTTGGAGAGGAAAAGGGAATACCTGTATGGCATGATCCTCATTTAATAAATAACCAGAAAAGGAAAACAAAATATTTCAGCTTTCTCTCCATATGGTAAAAAGGACTGTCATCCTCTCACAGAGTAACCCACAACGCTATTTGCACTGACCTCTTCACATCAGCTTTAAAGAAAACAACTTTAGTGGGTCCCTCGATGGTAGTGGATACTCTGCAAATGAGATTAATAAAAGCTTTGGGACAGCTCAGTTTCTCTTGGTAAATATCACCTGAAATATTCAATTTTTCTCCCCTCCTATTCTTAATAAATCAGTGTCCAGCATAGCAAGGCGATACATTCCACTTAAATGGCTCTATTTGTGAGTCATTTTTCTTCCCAGTTATTATTTTATGCATCATCCAAAGTTTTGACAAGACTTTATTAACATGTTCCGTTTGAACCTTTTTGCTTCTTGAACGTGTGTGGAAGGCTGGGTTTTGGGCAACTGCTGTGTGAGTCCTTGACATGAATTGTGCTTCAGGGATATGACCTGCTGGGCAGGACAATGGCAGCAACTTTATTTTTCCTTTGCAGGGTTGAACATCTGAGCCAATGACGCAGAAATACCCATCTGGCTGATGAAACTGCTCTTGTGGGGAGGAGATGTCTTAACTCGTATCTCTCACATGAGCTTTCTTGGAACTTTGGGCTTTCCCTGCTGATTTGAGAGGTCGCCGTAAATCACTAGCTCCTCTTCCTTCATGACTGGACAAGCCTGCAGGATTCACAGTGCTAGCAGCTTCACAGATGGGTAAAAGGAATATCTAAAATAAGTAATTGATAGTTCTGGTTCTCCTACCCTGGTCCCTGATGGCACAGACCTTCAGCTTTCATTAAGCAGCCCAGCTGAAAACATGAAGCATCCTTGCAGAAGGCACTATTTGAGTGAATAAGGCTTTCCACAATTAGCCACAGTCAGAATTTACAGTGGTTCTCTGCCCGACTTTAGCGTATGTTTGCTGCACAGAATGAATTCAAGGTCTCACCTTTCTTTGTTTGAAACGTACCCAGCACTGTAGTGTCAGTTACCTCTAACAACCTGACCTCGTTTATTGGTAAAAATCACCCCCCAATGCCACATAGGTCGACCAAATAACAATCAAACAATGCAGGGAGAGCTGCTAAAAGCAATTTTTTGCCTCAACTCCTACCAGGAAAGAATGTTTAGATTAATGATTACTTGAGAATCTATCACTGTTGGTTCTTTTATTTCTTCTGGCTTTCAGTTGTTGGTGCTTACAATTGACCTCAATCAAATCAGGTATGAAAAAAATGAACACGCTAAAAATTACAAAGTAAGTGATAGCTCTGTTTTGCTTTGAAGAAGGTGACCAAATGCTGTTGCTTTGAACGGGTCTGTGTGAACAGCCTGTAAAAAACTGGCAAGGCAAGGCAGGAGATAGAAAAACCTTTGAACAAGCCCTGCATTCAAATCTTTATTTCCACAGGTACAGCCGTGGCAACCAAGGAGAAGTCTGTGTACAAGCAGTAGCTCTGCGCTTTCCCTACAGCAAGTGCCAGGAATGTGCATCCCCCCCTTCCCATCAGACTAATTAAGGCCCTTGACCTATCAATTTCTTGGCATTTCCTTTAAGAGTTCATATTGTACCAGACTCCAGGCTGAGAATGAGAGGGAAGGGGGAGACACAGCTCCAGGTTTATTTGTCATTACTGAATGGCTTACTGGTTTTAACAGAGGGGAAAAGCTTTGTTTAAATTTCCACTGAAAGTAATTAATGGTTATTGACTGGAAATGAAGAACAGGTGACACTCTGAATTAGAAGATAAATGATCTCATGTTCTAGCGTGATAATGGGTTAGTAATTGCTACAAAGCCCCAGCCTAGTGCGTCCCATCATAATGCTAGATCATGTCCAGAACACAAAGGCCTCTGTGTGAGAGGTATTCAGCCATTCACCTCCCGATACAGCTGCAGAGTGATCTGCTCCATTTATTCTCTGATGGACTGCACAACTGAGGCAAAGGTTCACCCATTCTCACCTTCCTGTTCACATGCTGAACCACATGACCCATGACATGGCCGAACTCGGGTAGAAACACTGCCCAGCTTTGGCTCCTGGCTAGCTTTTAACCATCGCAAGGTCATATATTTTAGGAATTTTCCTGGTGCAGGAATGGAGTACTGTGGATTTCCCTGTATTTCTTTGTAAAGACTTTATTGGATGTGCTGGCAGCGAGTGAAGAGTTTACTTGTGCTCAGATCTGCCACCCTTCATTTTTAGCTCAATCCAGTTAAAATATGGGCAAATGTTGGCAAGGAGGGGAAAACTACTCCAGAAACAATTCAGGCTTTGGGTTTCTTAGAATGAGACTGTTCCTTTAATGGCAAATGTAACAAAACATATTTTTCATATTTGAACTCTTTTTGGCTCTGGTCTAGTGACTCACAGAGTCTAAAGGCAATACTATGTCATTTACATTTACAGACAGAAACCTTACCGGGGGCAGCAGGTCTAGCGAGCGGACAAACTTTTGTTGTTATTTGGACGGAGGTATCTGTCCTGCATGCCTGAGTTGCAGCCCCTGCCAAAACCTCCCCTCTTTCATCTCCCATTCTTCCCTTTTCTGTACAGAAACCCTCATCAGCAGTAAGCACCATTTTCAAGCATCACATCCAAGACATGAACGTATCTTCTCCCTGCCCAAATGTCTTTGCTCACACAGCGTTTGCCCTGGGCTGGTGAAGAGGACAACCCAAGCTGGCCTAACACGACCCCCGTACAGGTCCGTTCTGTGTGTGCCACCACTGTTACGGTTGTGATGCGTCTGCTTGTCTGGAGCATCTGGAGTATGTTGTAGGTGTGTTTCACCATTAACTTGCAGTCCAGCATCCCAGTGAGAAAATATTGATTAACCAGGCTGTCATCCATGGATAACAAAGATTCGGTAGTTGAGGTTATGTTTAACTCCATATATTTGATGTTTTTCATTCCCTGTCTGCTCTAGCACTGTTATATGGTTAAAATGGGCTTGTAATCAGGTATCTGCCTAATTAAGAGAAAAAATAAAAACAAATCCAGCTTTCTGAGATTTTAAAGTACAACCGACGATTTCAGCTCTACAAATAAAATATGTTTTTCAAGAGAATGAGTAAAGCTTTTTCTTCTGTCTCATCCAATGCAAGACCCAAACCAGATATCACCGAACAGACACATGATGTGATAAATGGAAAATGTTCCTTTTGGTACTAATCACTACTGCCCTGCACTGCTACACAGCGTTTGCTTCCAAGCCCTATGTTGCCAAAAAAAAAAAAAAAATCTTTCATACATAGTTCTAGGTATTATGCAGAGAACTCCTGACTTCTTTGCCTTTACGACACACAAAAAATATCAATCCAAATCAGTAGAGTCTGCTCTAGGTGATGGAACAGATCGCTGTAGCCCGATGCAGGGCGCGTTGTCCGTGTGTCGCAGAGACTGGTGAATGTCTATAGACCTACTTGCTTATCACTTGTGGAGGACATGGGTTACCTCAAGGCTGTCAACAATAAGGGATCCATTTCTGACTAAGGCAGAAAACATTACCACCCAGAGAGACCCAAGAGTACATCAACACCATTTATAGAAATCCTGTCTTTACAGTATTCCATAGTCTATTGTCTAGGAATGGGCAGAAGAATTCCGTGGGTTGGACATGCTACTCTCCAGTGATCCCAAACCTAGATATCCTGCTGGGGTCACCACTGAGAAGGAGAATTGAGCATTTTGGGCCAAAGCGTGATACGCCTTTACAGGGATGTGGCAGCAAAGGAGAGTCTTCTCCCCACATGGCAAGCACAAAGGCCTGGCACGCTGCTGTCCCTGCACTCATCATGAAGGACTGCTTCCTTCGTGCCACGAAAGACAGGGCCATTGTATCACCTCCCTCTCTGTATTGTCCCGACTCAGTTGCACTGGCATGGGAAGAAGCTGCTCGGCATCCTCTGTGCTGCGTGACATGGGGAAATGTCATGCCCACGCACTTCCTGCCTGCCTGGATGTGAAGCAGTTCCAGATGCCATCATCCGGCTCCTCCTGACACAAGCCAGCTGACAGGCTGTGGTTTCTCAAGCTGCTACAGAAATGACCACAACTGATGATCGTGCCCTAGAAAAGTGAGACTGGGGACATCGACTCAGAGCTCTGAATCCAAAGAGACTTCCAGTTTATCGATTTATTTACTCTTGGAGGGGCAGGGAAGGAAGAAGAGGTGCTACGCTGGCTGAGTCACCCACATCTGACTTCTGCAACTGTTAGAAGCGTAGGTGTGCACTGGGCGTACCCAGTAGGCATGGGAGTGTGTTATATAAGGAGATTATATAAAGAGGCAGCAATACATACATATCGTACATATCAGAGGGGACAAATCTGCTTACACATGCCCTGCACACAATAGGGGCACACATGGCTGAAAAACACCAACGAAGCTCAAGTGCAACAAAAGTCTCCTTCTCTGGAGACTTTCAAGACCCATCTGGATGTGTTCCTGTGTGACCTGCCCTAGATTCTATGGTCCTGCTTGGCAGGGTGGTTGGACTCGATGATCTCCAGAGGTCCCTTCCAACCCATAACATTCTATGGTTCTGTGAAAAGAGACTTGTGATCAGAGTCAAGCATAAGCTGCCCCTGCCTGAAAGCCACAGAAAAGTGCTGGGGATGATCCCGAGCTCCCTGCCACGACAGGAGGTCAGATGGAGTCACGACTATTGCTTCAGTACTAGTTCCTGGTGATGCCAGAGGGCAAGGCAAGCAGGGCAGGGAGGCTCCTGCCAGGGAAAACCACAGGGATGTGCTGCCAGGGGTGCTCCCGAGAAGGCCACAGCAGCAGGAACGCAGCAGCACGCATCATCAACGCGCTTCTGCGCTTCTTTTCCTAAACACAGCCCTTCTCACTCGGTCGCTTGACAAGTAAAGGTGCACACGCAATAAGCAGGAACCTGACTCCTCTATGGCAGTTTGCATTTGAAAGGCAAACTGAAGTTCATGGCCGAGGTCATGGTCTGTCACTGCAACCAGTGCGACACTTTTCATAAGCCCAGCCCTGCCTCCAAACGCACACAAGAGGTGCTGCCCCAGCCGTGCAGGGCACAGGCCTCTGCCTTCCACCGTCCTGCTTGCTCATACCACCAAAAATCACAGCGCTGGTGCAAGAGCTGAGGCTCACGGAACCTCCGCTCATGGAAAAACCCCTTCTGAACACCATTTAAGTACCTATTGGACCTCATCAGCTTAAATACGTTTTGATATTCCTCTTCCTTAGCAGTGTAATGCTGAACATAAGGACCCTGAAGTCTCTCTAAAAAGCTTTTCCTCAAGTGTTGTCCCTTCTACTCATGCAGGAGGGACATTGAGCACTTGTGACATGGCAGCTGCTTCCATTCAGAAGAGTGATGTTCACAAACTATAGACAGTTACATCACCGACAGCAAAGGTGTGAAACGAGAACAGATTCGAGATGAAAACATTTTCCTCCAAGAGGAAGAACTCATCATTTGATAAACAACAATGGAAAATGTATCTTAAGAATCCCAGGAAATAAAACAAACCACAAAAATCACTTCCACTGGCATATATATTTAGAGGTCTCCTAGGGTACAGCTACAGAGAGAATATGTTGCAACTCGTTTTATAAACTTTCTGACAGATTTTCAGAGTTACAGCTGATACATTGCCCCAGAAGCCATTTGAAGTGTTCTTGCTGATGGAGTCAAACCCTATGGCTTGGCTGTGGATGTGAACTTGTTCGGAGCTGAGCTGTATTCAGAGCCATTATTTTTTTCTTGTGAGTTAAAAGAGCATAGCTGATATATTTAAAGATAATAATCCAACAATTATAAAGTCACTAAGATAATAAAATACTTGATAATCTTTGTGGAGCATCTCGAATGAAAACAATATCAATGTCTCCTGAAACAAAAGCCCTCACATCTGTAGGAAATAGTAGGAAACACTGTCTAGCTTTTCTCTTGTAAGCAGATAGGCCAATTGTTTTACAGATCTCAGGGAGGACTCATGAAATTTTAGCAGGCAGTTATATTAATAAAAACCACAAGAATTATAATCCAGATAAACCTCAAAGGTCAACCTTCCCTGTTAAAGCAACACAATATTTCTCACATGCACCCCGGCTGAACACAAAGTTCTCATTGTGTTATCAAAAACTAGATTACTGCTGCTGCCTTTTTTTTTCCTTGTGTCACTGAGTGTCAAAATATTGTTCTTTCCATACGTGTAAGTATTTGTATACAGTTTTATACTGATCTTTAGCTGCTAGCTGAAGGCAAAAAAGAAACAGTAAAGCTTCTTGTTGGGAAACCTCACCAACAATGAAAAGTAATATTGGCCTTTTCCCTTGCCAAAAAAATTTGAACAGATTTTTAGGTCCACAATGGTTTGTTTGTTCTTCAAATGGTTAAATTGGAAGTGACATGTTTGACACAAAGTAATTTAAATGAAAAGATACAGAAAGGATGAATATATGCTCTGTTTCTTTTATTTTAATTTTGGAGGATATTGTCGCAATGGCTAACAAAGGAGTGCATTAAACTCTGCTTAAGAAAAAGGGGAAAAAAATTAAAAAGTAAACAGAAAAATGGGGAAAAAATGGAATTACAGCAAGTACACGTGCGTTTTAACTTCTTGGATTGGTACTACCTAGACAAGACTATAGAGCAAACACACATTTCCCAGGCTCCACCTAGCAGACAATTCTGAAAGATATTTGACCCACTTCCCCCTCCCTTTTTTCCCCTTCCAGAATTAATTTTCCCTGCTATTTTTGTATGAATGAAAGACAAAATACCTCTTTCACAAAGAGGCAGACTCCCACTTGACAGGATTACTCACCGCTGAAGTAGAGGGTTGTACCCAGGTTGCAGCGAGGGCAGCGGAGGCTCAGGACCTGTGCCAGGAAGGGCTGGTTGGGGCCATGCTCCAACCACAAGAAAACAGACCAGGCTTCCAAGTCAAGCACTAGCATGTTTACCGGAGCGAATGATCAGCCCCAAAATCACGATCACAACGTAGATATTGATCGCAAAATGTTTACAGAGCAACATTTGACTATAAAAAGGTCCTGGTTCGTGCTTCTGACACCTGTTGGCCTCCCGTTCCTTTCCTGGATTGCTCAGACACAGCTAAGCGCGCTGACGTGCTCCTCTGGACGGGTGTCAGAGCAGCACCGTGATCTGTGGAGCAAAGCACAACACATCTCCACACAACCCGAGACGCCGTGATCTGCACTGCGATTCAGGCCAGCGCTTTCTCTCTCCAAACCTTCCTCTCTTCTCCACGAGCTCTGCTTCCTCAGCTCGCTCACGTCTCCACTCCAGGCATGTAGGTCTGCAGGGACCTGCCAGCACCTACCCAGAAAAGGGCCCTGGCTCAGGTTAACCACGAGCAGGACTGGGGAAAAGTGCTGAGAGCAGCAGAGAACTGCCAGAGCCCAGGCAGAGAGGTGCAGAGATAATACATCAGGACTTCATGATGGTTACACATGTCTGAGGGTATAATTGCGAAGGAAGAAGAGCAGGCCTTTAAGATAGCAAAAGTAACAAAGCAAGAACACTGAGATAAAAATCTATGAACAGCACTGTTGTTTTTTTTTAAGGAAATACAGGGAGACAGAGTGAGTTAATAACATAAAACTAACCCGATTATATTTCACAATTGTATTTCCCCCCAGCTTTCCAGAATTCTTGCTTTGTGCTTTTGAACACTAAGGCACTTTCTCCTCAGACTGATACCAGTTCCCGAACTGTTACACTCCTGGGCATTAATCTAAAACAATCGACTTGAAATGTTAATTTACTCATCCTGAGGAAAACATATACTAATAGGGTCCTTATAAAATTAGAGTTATCCTTGTCTGAATAATCTGTGTAAATGAAGAGTGTGCTACGTTTAACACATCATTGACACTTCACCTTCTGGTTTTATTCCAGTTCACAGTCCACTGGAGTTGGTATTAAAAAAGTTTTTCCCCATCGACTCATCATTACTTATGAGGCAGTGGTAAAAGGCACGCCAAGCACTGTTTTACTGACTACAAAAAGCAAGAAAACACCTGAACAACCATCAGGATGCTAAAGTAACCTCATTCCTGGCTCTGTGGAGCTTTTCTTTTCCTCTACCAGAACATTTCAGGTGACAGCATTTTGGAATTTGATGCTAAATTCTCTTGGTTGAGCACAGATAGTGACGAGAGCACAACCTTGATGCCTTGGGGACACAGTAATGCAATACAGAGGGATTTATTTTCTTTTTTTATTTTTACCTCATGTCAAAAGTTCGATTTTAGGCCAACAGTATCCAAAACCTCCACCATGTGATACAGCCACTTATGCAGAGTCTGGCGGGTTTAGCCCAAGCCCCCGGACAGAGGAACCCACCTCCTGGCTCTGCTGCTGCAGCTTTAATGTTGCTGTTTCTCCAACCAAGTTCCTCTGTGCTCAGGGTCAGATACCAGCTCATAGTCTATGCCATCTCAAACCATTTCAGCTAGGAAAAGTAACAGTGAAACCACCCCAGAAAGCAAAGGACGTATTTGAGAAGTCTGGCTGTGTAGCACGGGTGGGAAATGGCAACAAGGGGGTTTCTTCTGAGCATGCTCAGAGTTGCATTTGGAGGGTGCTTCACATTGACCTTCCCTTGGCTCATTCTGGTTGTTCCAATTCCACCGTCATTAGCAATTACTGCTTCTGCCACGGCAGTTAGTCGCACTGAATCCCCAGTCAGGGGAAGGGAAGGGTCTGCGTTAAAACCCTAGATATGGCTCCTCTCCACGGGCTAGTGTCAAAGTGGAATAGAAAATTTTATTCAGTTTGTTCCCAGCAATAAATACAGTCCTGGCATCCTGGATAAATCCTTCACATAACAGCATGTATTCTTTTATGCACCCTGGGAGCGATTCTATTTAAAGCCATGGAATTGTGGGTGTGAGACTGTAAGCACATCCACTTACCCAAAACAAAATTAAAACCTGTCTTATATTAGAGTCAGGAGAGCTGTTACGAAAAATGCAAACCATATGAAGTTTTAAACATACTTATGTTTTTTAT
Source organism: Coracias cyanogaster (assembly GCA_033124195.1). Lineage (NCBI taxonomy): Eukaryota > Metazoa > Chordata > Aves > Coraciiformes > Coraciidae > Coracias > Coracias cyanogaster. Next base: position 28,686 of record JAVSBS010000123.1, read on the forward strand.
CTGTCTCTGTGTAGCATATACAATTGACTTTCACTGCCTGAGATGAAGTGCTGACAAGTGTTTTACCGTATTATTACAGAATACCCCAGTAGCATTATCACACTTCAGCTTTTGCTTGCCATAAATCTCTGCTCCACGCACGTCAGAAGTCATCGCTCGTATCACATCCAGACAGACCCCGGGGCCCCTCTTCCTCCCTCCCTCCCTTCCCAATGGAGACAGGCGGGACTCTGCACACACCGGGTATCCCACCGTTGAGGCTGGAATAACCCCGTGGGCCAGACACCAGGAACCACATTCCCACAAGCGTTACTTGGTGAGGGCCAAGGTCTGTTCTCAGGCAAATCACGGTGGCAGAGGCTCGAGTGGCTGCTGAACGCAATGGATTTATCACCACAACCACCAGCATCCCTTATATGCCAGCTTCCATGTGCAAGTCTCTCTCAATTGTTTGTTTTTTCTTTTCAGAGATTTATAACTTAGCTGCTGAAACCCTATTTGACAGGAACACCATTCTCTGCTCTGTGTACATATATATATATACACCACAAACCATATCCTAATTGCACAGGTCCAGCTTTAGGTCCAGCCTGTTTCAGTCTGGTCAGGTCAAATGATGAGCAGACACCATCTCCAGTGTCCCAGTCTCACCAGTGACAATGACTCTCTCCATGGCCTCGACCAAAGCATTCAATCTTACCTCCTAAATTTTGCTGCCTGTGAAGCCAGAGCGATATTACTTTATGCAAGCAGAGTGCTGTAGGGAAGTTAATGACAGCAGCAACAGTTCACAACAAATTAGAGTGCCTACAGAACGCCTAGAGAATTAGATGCCTTTGGCTGCACTTTTGTAGTGAAAAAAAGTTAATTTTCCCTCTGAAAGGTGGGAATTCAACCATTCTTCCTTAATACTAACTAGCTCTGGACTAATTAAAAAATGAATTAAAGGAGCAAGGAAACCAAGGATGAGAGCGCACAGAAATGGTTGTTGGGTTACACATTCCAAAGCTCACCGAAATTGACATTTCTTGAGATACAGCACATTGCCATTGTGATGCAAGAGATAAGGGAGATAACGACTCTGGAGATCAAGACACTAATAAGCAAGCTACCAGTGGTTTCTGGGTGTCTGCTTCTCTCCTGCCTAACCTGCAGCACATTTCATTTTTTCCCCTTTTGCACAATAATTGAGGGAAACCTGGAGATAAACTCTTTGAATCCTTTCCCATAGAAATGAGCTTCATCCTGCAAACCATGCCTGAGTCCAGCTTCACGTGAGATTAATTTCATTACTTTCTACAGCCTGGTTGTCAACGTAGAAGAGAGGAAAGCAGGGCCTGTAGTTCATGTTAGCATAAGTAGCTCTCTGACACGGCAGCATTTTCTGCATCAGATCCAAGAGGTGGCTGTAAACCCAGCCATGAAACAAACTGTTGCATCAAATGGTGAAACAATAACTAAACTTATTATTACACCTCCTCACTTAGTATTCTTCCAGCACAAAGAAAAAGAATGAGGCCTGAGACCCTGTGGGGAGGGAAGGGAATAAACCTATCTAGCTGCACATCCTGGAGAAACTTCTAAAGCCCGAGCCCGCTGCAGTCAGACCTCCCTGAATCCTGCTCTCTCGAGCTGCCACCTCTCCTCGGTCCCCACGCTGACCCCCTGAATCAAGCCAGATGGGACTGGTGGAGACATGTCAAGGAAGTGCTGAAAAGGTGACTTGGGTCTCTGGCAGCTAGTCTGGAGCTCGTTTCGATGCGAAATCTCTGGGGGCTGCTGCTTTGCAATTTCTCAGGAATGTTTAATTCTCCTCATCCCTTTGCTGAGGCTCTCTGGAGAGGTCACGGAGGCCTGTGACATCCCTGGAGGGCACTGCCTAACTAAATTAGCATGAGATAACTTTGGACTCTCTTCCAAACAAGAAAATACAAGGGAGGGAATTTCATTAAAAGCAGAAGACTAGGTGATCCAAGTTAATCCCAGCCCAGAGCTGCTGCAGAAACCTTCTCTGTTTATGTTTTGACTTTACTCTCCGTTACAGAGTTCACTGGCTATAATGGAAGCTGTGTTAAGTGCACAACTTGACCTCAGTTGACCAAATCTTAGTTTCATAATAAAGACAAAAAGTGGGTTTGGCGGCTCTGGAAGGTTTGATTAGTCGCCGTTTTGCCTGTCTGCATGTGACTGCGCAGGGCACTGAGCAAATGGTAAAAGGTAAACGCTGCTGAACTTCACTCTCTGTGAGATTTTAAATCAGGAAACATGAACTCTTTAATATGCAACACTTACTGTTCATACATGTGTAGGTTTAGCGTTTGTTAGCAAAGCAAATACGACCAAGTTCGAAACTTTTCTTTTTTTTTCAAGACTTGTGTACACAAAATCTTGTTTAGGTTCCCTCAGTGGATGCAGTAAAAAAAGAAAAAAAAAAAAAAAAGCACCTCAGGAGGTAAAAAGAGAACTTAGAGAGAGGGAAGGGATGCCAACATCTGCCCACTCCGCTGCAATGCCGTGTCTCCCAAGCAGCTCGAGGGCAGGGTAGGACAACACAAGGGTAGCTCAGCACACCCAGCAATATCCCACCTCATCTTCCAGCAATGACAGGATCTCAGCAACCACCACACCAAATACACCTTCGAACCCAGGACTGGATTCTCTGCCTACAAACAGGATGGGGAGTCAATTAGAAATGTCTCACTGAAGCTATAATAGCTGACTCCGGGGAGGAAGGAGGTGAAATAAAAATGACCGAAAAGAACCTTACTGCCCGAGCTTAATCTATTGAAAAACTGGGTTGGTGAGACCCAGGAATTCACACTTCAAAGTACTATTAAATATACTGGTAGCAATAAACTGAGACCACCTAACTTAGCGCAAGATGAATTGCAAAATTGAAAACTCCATTATTGTTACAAACCTGAGATTAGAAAACGAAATCTTACTTTATTAAATACTGTTTATAAGCCAGGCCTGCATAACAACATGTTTTGGATATACTGGGATAAATGCTCCTCCTCTGAGGAGACCAGAAGAAAAGGAAAAGGTACAAAAGTTCAACCAGTTCATGTTAAGGACAGCCCAATGTGTGCTCTCCCTCCAGGAAGGAAATATTAGCATGGCCTCTGAGCTCCACTCCGAGGGCAGCGATCTGCTGGGAAACATGACTTCAAGCCAACACATCTTGGGGCACCAACACGCCGAACTGGGCTGCTTACTGCTGTCCTGCTGCCTCCTTTTCACAGAGCTGCCGCCTCGCCATGGGTGCCACTGTACAGGCACAGCCAAAAACCAAAGGAAATGTCCTGCTGAGCATTTCCAGAAGAACTGAGTGTCTGTTTAGTAGATGTTTTTTTCTAATCTTCCTCAGTAAGATGAAGAGATAAACCATGGGAGAGGCACTGGAGAAACGCGTGAAAATCAACCCTTCCTTCCCGCGCCCCAGAGCTTGTTCTGTCACCAAAATCATGCCCTGAAATCTGGCGTGAGGGCCCAAATCCTGCTCCCCCGGGGTTAATTAAAGCTTTGCTATCCAGGTCTGTGAGGATGGAATTTCATTCCGAGCAGAGGAGCCCATCACAGCCAAAGGCAAAAAAAAAAAAAGGGTGTTTTCCACCATGCACTGCTTCTGTGCCCCTTGGGAAACTGCTGCAATGGCACCTTTGGCACTGTCCCAGAGTTTACCTACTTTCAAAAGTTTATATACTTACAAAACAGGGAAACTTTAAATATGTTACTTTGTTTCAAACGCTAGACTTTATATATAAACATCCAGAGCTGCTAGAGTCTGGCAAGTGAGTAATTAGGGGAAAAAAGGCATGTGAAATAGACGATAAGCTGGCAGAGAAAGGCTGCTAAGTGAAAGCCTTCTTCCTTTTTAGTGTCAAAACAACAGATAACAATACATATCTGCGTCCAAAAAATAATCAAACTACCTTGAAATATTTGAATGAGAACCGCAGGGAAGGAGACCTACACTTATAGCTGTAGGCTCTTTATTGTAGGGCTGCCTGGAAAGGTGCAAATAGGAAAATTAATCCAAACAAACCAAAGGAGCGATCTCAACAAATCTACTTCTAACTGCATTAAACGCATCCTTTGTCAGAATGAGAGCTCTCCCTTTAAGCTACCCAAATTCACGACGCTTTGGTCATGGATACAAGCCCACACTGGGGTTCAAGGCAACTGATCTGATCTGCTTCACAACCTCATCCAGGCTGGTGCTCCCGGACCAGCCCCACCAGTGTGCTGCACCGAGGGACAACGTGTGTGGTGAGTGACCGACTCTCGGAGCTCTTTCTATAAACACTGAATTCTCTCGCTTTCATTTTGATCTAAAGGCAGCTCAGCTTGTGTTCTGCTTCTGTAAAAACCACTTTCTCATCCAGGAGGTTTAACTGGACACGTTAGTCTGCATCACCCTAAATTATTTGTGCTGAAGGTACCACAGAAACCCGAACCGTTTTCACCACATCTGAGTTTCTATATGCCCTACCAGAACAGACCTAGACAGTGAGGACAGATTTTGTCATATTTATGTCGCAGGGCAAGAAAGGAAGATGCCTTTTTTCCAACTCCCCCAGCAACCGAATGCCTGGAGGAGCAACAGGAAAGAGACCACAGTGACCCCTCTGAACTCAGGGAAGCAGCTGCCAGCTCAGCAGGAGGAGCGTTGCTGATGGACTCTCCTACCTACCGCTGGAAGAAGCCTTTCAGACAGCTCTTTCTCTCTTTTTTTACATCCTCTACCCTTAAATTACACAAATGGAAAAGCAAGAGAGAACTTCCAGGAACCTCAGGAGTCAGCTTGTTATTAGGCTGGATAAAGAAGTGGCCAAGTTAAAGTTTCCAGTTATCCTTACAAAACCAAAACAATATAATTGTTGCATTGAGCAAGCAAGACATAATTTTGTTTAAGATACAATTTAAGATATGTGTGTTTCAACCTTCTCAAACACTTTGTCTTTTGGCATATTAATGCTCTTGCTCTCTGAATTTAAACTTCTAAAAGAAATAAAAAGTTAAGCTTCTAAAAAAAATTTAGATTTGGCAGATGTGAAACAAAGCTATATTTCACACATAGAGAAAAATACCACACAAAAGGAAAATGATGAGTTCTCTGGCTCTAGTTTTAAAGGTACCTTTGAAAGTCCTCTGGCCAGTTATCACAAGGGAGTTCAGCAATAACTTTTTTCCTCTACCGGTGAGAAAATGAAGTTACTAAAAGACTAGGAAGCAAAATAAGCAGAGGTGGCGAGATGGATTTTTATTTCTTCAAATTAAAAGCATGCAAATGTCAGGGAAAGCAGAGCACAGCTGACATCCTGAATACTTCAGTACCCACGTTTAACCTCAGGCATCAAAGGGGTCTCACACACACACATGTAGGGGAAACACAAATGTGTTCTTGCGGTACCCAGAGCACACAGAGATGCCATGTGGCACCAAACCACGACAGCAGCCAGCTAAGGTGTCTTTTTATTCCCCCTGTGAGGAAGTCAATGTAAATGGATCATCCTAAGACTCTGTTAGAGAGCTTGAAGTGAAAGCACTTGTACCTGTGACAGGTTAACAGTGAACCTGCCATCCTGGCTCAGCTACACAAGGCAACGCACTAAGCCACAGTAACCTGCACTCACACCTAAATGCCTGCTCTTCTCAGATTTTGTTTTGTTTCCCAGCCCAAAATCTAGGAGAGCCAAGCCCCGTCCCTTCACTGAGGCCACGCCCCCTTCACTAGGAGCTGCCATTCAACATAGAGGGCTCCGCCCCTCTACCAAGACCACGCCCCTTTGCCGAGGCTCCGCCCCCTGGTCGAGTCCCCGCCCCTCCGTGAGGCCCCGCCCCTCCTTGAGCCCCCGCCCCTTTCCCGAGGCCACGCCCCCTCACCGAGGCCCCGCCCCGTTCCCCCGGCAGACGCCGCTGCACCTGGCGGTGATCACGCGGCAGGCGGCGCTCGTGCGGCTGCTGGTGGCGCACGGCGCGTGCCCGCGGGCCCCGGACCGGCTCGGCCGCTCGGCGCAGGAAGTGGGGCTCGATGGCCTGATCGTGGTGGCCGGGATGGTGATCGGCTCGGCCGTCGCCGGACGCCTCGCCGGCCGGATG
>JAVSBS010000125.1:0-35546 GCA_033124195.1 Coracias cyanogaster
AGATGCTAGGAGAAAGGTTGGACTTGATGACCCTGGAGGTCCTTTCCAACCATAATGATTCTGCGATTCTGTGATCAGGCAACTGATGGCAGCATAAAATGATGATGGCTGGACCAGCACAACAACGGTATTATATTTCCATTACTTCTCTTTTCCTTCTGGTGATGCTTTTCACAGACCTACCAACTGCATTTACATTTCCAAATGTCTCTTTTATTGGAGCAAACAGAATAGGGATGCTGAGATAAATACTGAATTAAGGTAAGATCATTTGCCACACATGTTCATGGTGAGTGAGTCTCCCACAGCTCAGCAGCTCTTGTCAATTTTCAGGAGCAGGTGCCATCATGGTATTTGTTATTGTATTATATATATTTATTATATAATATGTATTTTATATATTATTATCTCATCATAAAAAGAAGCTTGGTTAGAGGTGGGGGAAGCTGCAGGGTAACCATAGCATGGCTGTAAAGTTTTCTATTCCTGTAATAGCTCTGCCTTTCCAGGCACCCTTTCTCTTCACAGCCCTCTCCCATTGAATGCCCCGCAGTTGCTGAGGGGGAAGTGGTACCTGGGCTTAGTGGCTACAGGGGACTATATTGGGAAGCATATTATTAATCACTAGATCAAAAGTTCATGTGTTTCACCTTTGGCCACACATCTTTACAGTGAGGAGGCTGCTGTTGCAGTCTCTAGAAATCGGTGCATGTTGTGGGCATGAAGAAACAGTGACTAAATGGCCAAATGCAACACAAGTTACATCCTTGTCCAAATCCCATTCTTATTGCCACTTTCAGGAAAAATTATCCTCCTTCTAATGCTATCTAGGGACAACTATGTCAGCATTTGCTAAGGACTATGTTAAAACAGCACCTCAGGGCTCCAGCTGTGACCAGGAATTTGCTGTACATGGTTCTGGTTAGAGCAGAAATTACTTCTTAAGAGGTTGTCTCTGCTCTGAAGATTTGCACTTCAGAGAAAAAAAGCGCTTCAGGGAAAATAGTGAAAATTTTTACATGGTCTTGTCTGTGATGGAAATCACTATCTTTGATGACTGTTGCTGTATTATTTACATAACTCCAAAACTGCATGTGCAGCTGCCACTTTCCACTAGATCAGTGATTTTCAAGAAGTTGTGAGCTAGTGACAACTTTAATGCACAGCCACATATTTTTCATTCTTCCTTTCACAGTAACAGTTAAAAAATACCCCTTTTGCCCTGTAATAGAAGTCACTACTCCAAAAAGATCAAAACTTGCACTAAGATACACCACACTAAGCAGCAGTGTCAACAATTAACACTACACAGGTGTTAATCTCCTTCTGAGAATTTCTCTACACAAAGCAAATATGGGCAAACAATTGATAGACAGTTTTTCCATTTGCCAAATGGAAACAGTATCTTAATGAAGAAACTTGCCTACAGTCACTTAGGAGGTCTGTAGTAAAACTAGGGATTGAATTCATATTTGATTTATAACCTTAGTCTTTGGCTATATGCCCATCTTTCTTCCACCGCATTTTTAATTTCAATTCTAAGTTTATGGCAACTGAATTTAAAAAAATAAACCACTTCTAATCCAACTGGATATCTATCTCAATTTTACATCCAAGGAAACTACTTGTGAAACATGCTTTAACACTTTCTCCATCAACCTAAGAGTCAAAAATAAACTGGGGTCAGAACGAGTCTTGTTTTCTAAGAGTGACACCTAGAGTTTCATCTGAAAAGTTAAAAACCTTTCCCTTACTTGTTTAGTTCTGAAAGGCAATAAGCTTTTGTCTATACTTATTACTTTGGATTGTCAGTGAAATATATTTAATACTAATTATTTTGCTATGTTCTTTGTGAAGGTGCAACATAATATGTGTTGCTAAGTGGCCTGTATATGGCATGTGTCACTTATCACAACATTTCTCTACTAAATACAGGCCTTTATTTTGGAGGTTGCCTTTCATTCATGAGTGTTTAATTGGTTTTGAAATGTGATTTGCATTACTGCCTGAAGGGATGCACTATGCCTAGAGGTGCTACTGCTCTCATTTTATAGATAAAGCAACTAAGAGCATGTGAAGTGTCCTAAGCCATATGGAAAATGAGGGCAATAATCCCCAAGCCCAGCAATTTTATGCCGTAAGATAACTTGATTTTCCTGGCAGATGGATAGAGGCAACAAAGCCACACCTTGCTGCAGACTGACCTGAAACCCTACGGCAGAAGGTCAGCTGGATGCCCATCCCCAGTGCAGGGCTGACCTCCATGAACACAGCCAGGCTTACCCAGTTAAACATGGAAGTTTCTGTGTTTGCAGGTGTCACTGGCTCTTTGCACCCAAGAAGCAGCAGCCTCTTCTGCTCCTGCAGCCATGGGAACACTCATGCTGAGCTCCCGGTCCCAGCTACTGCTCCATGCCAGCAGTGAGGACTGGAAAGTGACATCTAATGAAGGCTGGTGGGGCCATGCTCATAGTCAGTTTTCTACTCCATACATCAAAGTTTGGACAAAACCCATTAAAACAGAAAGCAAACCTAAATATCAGAGACAAATAGATGAGCTCTGTGAACAAATCTATGAAAAAGGACATCATGTTAAATGAAAATAAAAGTACATGTTTGAAAAAGACCAGACTGTTAAATGTACCACCTTCACCTCTGTCCCTCTAATTAATCATTTTGGGTTTTGTTGAAAAAAATGTATGTTCACTTGCAGCCCTCTTGTATTAGTTAAACATTTGCCCTGTCCCTGTAAGCTGATGTGACTCCACAAGAGGCTGGGACTTTGATGCAGTTGTTCATCTGCAGGGTAAACATTTGAAATAACAGAGTTATGCTCCTAGGGGTGAGCAAGTGAACATACCCTCAGCCAACCACACTTCCCTTTCCTCAGTTTCCCTCTGCCCAGCTTACCCTGGAATGAGCAGCACACCTCAGGAAAACTTCAGGTTCCTGCTCCAGCCATGTGTGGCCAGGATGGGTCATGACCTTTTGGGAGGTGGGGTCCTGTGTCTGCTCTGGTCTGTCTCTGTAGCCTCCTGTTAATTAAAGGACTTGGCTGGATTTCCCTACTTCTTCTCCCTGAATGTGCTATTTTGGCTGGAATTGGCTTAATGAAATCTAAAAGGGAGTTAGGACTGCATTTTGGTCTCATTACCCTCCTAGGTGTCATCTTACAGTGTAAGGCAAGCATTCCAAAACAGCAAAAAAAAAGAAAATTCTGTAAGATCTAAAGAATTTGGAGGTGATTTCTCAAAGCTAGGAATGCTATGTTCAGAATTTTTTTTTTTTATAATATAGATTGCTCAAATGAAGTACAGTTGCCTGGTAAGGTACTGCAACAAAACCTGGTGTGTCATGTACTGCAACTCCCTCTAATAATAAAATAACAAATAATGAAATAATATAACAGTACAAATGAAATAGAGAATTAAATCCATGTCTCATTGGTAAACGTGCAAGGCATTCAGATGAAGCTGGTATTCAACTGTAAAAAGGGGGATAAAGCAGCTTTCCTCGCCCCACCTATGTCTTTTAGATATTACTCCATATATGTTCTGGATTGGCAGGTCCCTGTCAAATTTAACATCACATTAGGTTTGCTGTCTCCCACAGTGAGGAACGGTATGCGTAAGAACATTTTTTGTCAGGCATCTCTATTATCCTTCACAAGGAACAGGTTGAAATTTATTGTGCCAAGTTATTAGGAGCAATTTTAGCAGATGATATATACCTCACTGATTGGGTACTTTTCTGGTTTTTTCTGTTGTGTTTTTTTTTTTTTTAGAATTATTTACTGACTAGCTTTTATAAGACAGTTTGCAACTAAATTTATCTAACAAAATATTTTCACTCTTCTGTTTTACTCCTGCCATGGTCACCAGGGCAGTTTATTCCCAAACTCTGTCCTTTCATATCAATGGCTGTGGAAGCTGCAGGTGAAAGATGAAGTGAAAATGATACAGGTAAGAAAAAAAAAAAAAAGAATTCTGCATAGGGAAGCTCTCAGTCACCATCTGACTAGTTATGTGAGAGGTAGCATACTTTTATTCATGTAAGATAGTTCCTTTTGTCTGCATAACTGATTTCTGATCTTCAGAATGGTAACAAGAAAGAAATTTACCTGAGAACTGTCCACAGGAGAGGCTCTTGGATTTTTTCCACCTTTTAGAGTTCTTTGAGTAAGCCCTCCTTTTTACTAAACATAATGAGATTAAATGGTGGTAATGGAAGAAAATGCTCAGCAAACAGAAACTACCATGTATTAACATCTCTTTACATAAGTGTTAGAGGAAAACATCGCCAGTGTTTATCCTAATGCACTAACAGAAGCATCTAGTCAGCTCCTCTGAACTGAAATGCCTAATACTTGATAACTGAAGTCAACACAGGGACATCAAGAGGCCTCTGCAAAAGATGTGTACCAGAGCCATGGCACTGACTGCTGGAGTCCAGAATACACTGAGCGCGTGAAGTGCACACTGTTATTGCTGTCCTGGTGCCATAGTAGTCAGTGGTATTGCCCAAGAGCATCCGTCATCATACTTCAACACAAAAGTGTCCTAAATTTCAACCCCTGGGCTGCAGAAGACCACAATGCAGAGGAGCAACTGACTCAGTTTCTTCAGTGTCAGCACACGGATACATTTAACGCCCCTGACATGCTAATACTATGAGATATGAAATTTTGCCCTATCTCACCCCCATGGACATGCAAACATACAAATCGGGAATATTTTCATCACTTAGTTTCTTCAGGTGAACCTTTAAAAATGTGAGAAATCCAGAACTCCGTCTTCATTATGTATTATATGAAAGATATTTTGGAAACCACTACTATCATTTGAGAAACAGCTTCCCATAAACCTCTCTCAGCATTTTGCAACCTTAGTCAAAGGCAATCCATTTATTCTGTTTTCTACATTGTACAATCGTGCGTAGAGCATGTGACATCTGAAGGTCATGCATGATTCGTTGACCAAAATTTTGATACTGTTTCAAGTATGTTTATTAGGGATCAATTATTACCTTAAATTAATAATAATGATAAGCAGTATATAATTAATTTCCTTATTTATATGTAGAACAGCTTTTGTTGTATAGCTATAACAAAAAGAAGTCTAGCTTAGGGGAGGGATTTTCAAAAGAGGTCCTTTTGCTTTGAATTGTAATCACATAGGGTGGCACAAGGCATGTCTGGATCGTGCCCACAGCACATAGACACGTGTCTGAGCTACACAGTAGCAGATTTCAAGTTATGCTCATGCAACGTGTCCAGGGGCTGCCTGCGAGGCAGCTGGCAGGCAGGCAGGACAAGAAGTATACCAGCGTGCTGTAACTGCTGCAGGACAGTGTAGCTGTTATGCCAGGCCAACTGTGAAAGCTCTTGAAAATCCCTCTTATGCCACTGTATTTCAGAGGCTCTCCTTTAGTAGGACAGAGTTACTGCCAGGCCAGTTGATGTCTGGCTCTCAGTTGATTTTCAGGCCTTTTGGCTAAGGATCTGTTCCTTAGCACGGAAGTGGTGAGTTGTCTGTTGCTTCCTCATTGTTCATATGATGGTTTGTATGTAGGCCTGAACCCAAGGAAGGAGAATATCCAGCTCATGGATGGCTTTGTAGATTCCCTTCTCTCCAAGCTGTCAAGAAGATAAAGACATTAGCAAAGAAACCACCCACGGCCCTTGAACAGTGCATCTGGGAGCCAGCACCTCCCGTTCTTACCTTAAGAAATGTTTTCTTTAATTTTTTGACCGCAGAAGTTAACTTTGTGGAGGGAGCACATGGAAGCTGAAGGGATGAAAAGAAACCAAAAGAGCTTGTTGCAGAAAAAATGCTGACGTAAAGAGGTAGTGATGAGGAAGATTTTAACCCACAGTGTGGCACCACAGGACTACTGGTAAAATGTGTGAACTCAACATTGTTTCAGCATCTCCTGCTACTACAAATGCGTTATTTTACCTGTGTGCTTCCTGGAAAGTTGAGTTCACAGCACAAAAAACTGCTATATGAGTACCACTAAGTCTTCTTAGGCACGTAGCAATAGGATGAGGGGAAATGTGTTTAAACTAGACAAGGGTAGACATCAGGAAGAAGTTCTTTACTATGAGGATGGCGGAACACTGGAACAGTCTGCCCAGAGGGGTGGTGGAGGTCCCATCCCTGGAGATGTTCAAGGCAAGGCTTGATGGGGCTCTGAGCAACCTGATCTAGTTGGAGATGTCCCTGCAAGCTGCAGGGGGGTTGAACTAGATGACCTTGGAAGGTCCCTGTCAACCCAAACCATTCTATGATTCTATGATTCTTATTAAACAATTTCTATTTACCTCAGGGATCTTCATATCTGTCACAGTTACAGCTTTTCTACAGTGCATCCTAGCTCTCAGATTCAAGGCCCTTTATCTCTGAACCCTCAGAGGAGGTGAGGATAAGTGTCAAAGACATTTACAAAGCACAGAGAGCAATTTTGAAGATTTCTGCAAACATTTCAAATATGTTTATAAGGTTAATTTATGCTTCCTTCAATTTTCCTGCCCATTTCTCCGCTATCTGGTTAATTACAGGCTAATCCTACGCCCTTTTGTCAAGCTAAGATTTCCGTTAAGATGGCTGGGAGCTTTGCCAGCAAGACTCTACCCAGCTCCCAGACATCCCACCCAAACCTGTCAACAATGTCTTACTTGCAAGTTCTGATGTCCCTCTACCTACACTGTGTTAACTCTGCAAGATGCAAGTTGGATGCTGGTTTTAGGAAGGAAAGGGTTGACTGGTTCATCCTACAGAAACTGAAGGCCTCACCCAGGGTTTAACCCAGCCAGCTTGAGCACAGCTGACATTGTCACCAGGTTTATTCTCAGTCCTGGAGGGCCACTGGGAGCAGGAGCATGGCAGGAGCCACTGATGGGATGGGGTGAGCCCTGGGCTTGGACTCATCCCCACCACCCAGGTCTGACAGGACGGTGCTGGCTGGCCAAAACAGGGCCACCTGGGTTTCTTGAAGCTGCCTGGCTGAGCTTTCTGAGCAGCACAGGTTGCTGACTCCCCAGCTCTCCAGGATTTCCAAGGGGAAGAATCATTCTTTCAGGAAAAAAAAAAAAAGGAAAAACTTGGTGTTTTCCAATCTACGAACAAGGACAACATGTTTGGAAAGAAAAAAGACAAAGGTCCTCAAGTCATATGAAAAGAGGTGACTGCACTGAAATGGGTGTTTAGTCCTTCTTTCTACCTCACACAGAGTATTTTTAAAAAGAGCACAAGTACTTTCAAGTTATTTATATATTTAATATATACAATATATTCAAGCACCTTTTGTGCTTCTTAAAGTCACATTGCAGAACAAAAAGAGTAAATAAAAGCAACTCTAATTTGTAAACCTTTAAAACTCTTGTAACTAGGTCAATGTTTTCTAACCTATGGCTTTTTCTCTTTTTTTTTTTTAAGGTCATCTTGTACAATGCAGATTTCCACAGAAATCACTCGGTAGCAGAACAGACCATAAATGACTATGCTGGCTTGAGCAGTAATGCACAAACTCTGTTCTTCCTGCATAAAGACCATGTAAACAAATGAGCAAGGAATTGCAAGTAATGCTGCAATCTCTGCTTGAGGTCTACAAGCTCTGCCTATGATGATAAAGCAACGATGAATCATCTGGCAGTGAATAAACTGCTTTTATACACTCCACTCAAATATGAGAAAAAACTTTCATAGTCTGCTACTGATGTAAGAATGTAAGTCCAGTCTCAGAAGCAAGTTCATACTGTTCTCCGCAATGTTGACTAGGGCACTTGGGCAAGTAAATAGATCAGTGGTGCTGCAGGTGGATGCTCCTAGTATCAAAGGAAAAATATCTGTTCCCTTTACTGTTCAGCCATTTTCTACATGAAAGAGCCTGGTTTCACTGCAGAAAAGGGATTTAGAGATTTTCAGAACCCATGCATTTTTTAAAAACAGGACTTGGGCTCCTAAATCATGGGAAAATATTAATGCTCCCCGGTTTGGACAAAACTAAGAGCTAGCAGGGTGAGAATTGTCTTTGAAGTGGTTTGGAAACAAATATTATTACAATTTCTAAGTAGCATGTATTGCTAGCTGGCTGAAACAGAGCCTGAATTTAGGAAAGAATATAGGATGGGTATGTATATAAAGGTATCACTGTTTCCCTCAATTGTATTAAGAACTTTATCCTTGAAAGGTAACAAATTAATTACATAAGTATGTTGCCACAGTGAAAATCCCTTCTGATAAACAATTTATAGCTCAACTAGATAATAAAAATTAACGGGCTTATGTAGATGGATTAATGAGTTTTCTAATTTACTGAGGAATAAGGTGATGGAGAAATCCCAAACTTGGTATTTGCAAAGGTTCCATTATTTTCATTCTGTTCACACTTTCTATTGTTCTTTCACATGGTTTTATATAGTTGTCTTCAAATTAACACAAATACTTTTAAAAGTGTTAGTTTCCAGAAATGAGATGTCTCCTAGAAAATCATGACACGCCATCATTTATCAAAGAGCTATTGTTTTTCTACTACCAAAGAAGTTTTTTCTCTGCTACCAGTATTTTTTAAGATCCAGAAATGTGAGTTGTTATGCTTAGACTTGTGCTGGGTAAAACACTGGCACTAATTATGAAAAAGAATGCTGGACCTCTGAGAAATCTGCAGCATTTTGTCTCCATACAGCACAGAAGCAAATCTACTACTAAGTTATATAGCAAACTTCAGTCACTGGTGGTATTTCAGAATAACTGATATTCTGAATTCAGTCACAGTTGACAGTCTGAATTCCTCAGTGTGTACTGGCACTTGTATAGGGTGTAATTGCTTTTCCAGACAAAAATGAAATATCTGTAAAGTATATTATAACATACAATATCTGGAATTCTGACAGATACAAGTAACCACAGCAGGGTGTTGAATGCTGTGACTAAAGACTGTAAATTGCAACTATTTAGCGTGGTTTTAAATGCAGAACCTGAAAACTAGTTGAGTTTTCTTCCGTTGAGATTTGAATCTTTTTACATTAGGCAAATATTCCAGTTGTGTTCTGAGCTATAACTCTGCAAAGAGATCTCTGAAGCTGCTTTTTTTTCATTGCAAATACTTGTGTTCATGTAGAACCAATGCCCTTTTCTTTCATGCCACTGTACAATTCAGATTAGATGAAGTCTTAGTTCATTAACATTTCATTGACTTCTCATCCTGCCCTCACTTTTTAAAATTACTATAGACATTTGCCTGGATATCCATGGCTATATTTCACCCTAAATCACACTCCACAGTTTTGGACACTGTGACTTTTGAGGACTGCAGTTTTAGGGGAGAAAAAAATAGCCATAGGACATAAAGTTTTAAGGCACACCCCGTTGCTTTTCATCTATCCTTAAAAATGAGACAAGAAATGACCCAAAAGTGACAGTGCCATCTTAGCGTCATAATATGTTAGTATGCATCCTAGCATGGGTAAAAGTGTGCTTTAACTGTTGTTCTGTTGTTATTTACAGGGTAGGATGATGACATGGTGTTGGTAAAATTGCCTCTTCCCTGGAACACCTGGATCCACTCTAGGGACATTTTGCCAGTGGGCAGCATAACTCCCTGACAACCTGCTCCAACTATGGGCACAGCCAACTCATCGAAACTGTTCCAATGTGCTTCATAATTGCAGTCCCTTCTTACTCATGAGACACACACTTTCAAAATTTGGTATGGAGGAGCGGAGACGACATGTGAGTAAAGATTATACATGTCCCGCGGGTATACTGTTGAAGAAGGAAAATGTAACCAGTGCTACACCGCAAAAACTTTGAGAAGCTACGTTTCTCCTTGTGATTACCCTGTCTCTTTCAGCTTTGGTGCTGAGACAGAAGCACAAGGTGACATCAGCAGCAGGGAGGTGGCTTGTCTCCATGGTATCTCCACCACCTTGCCTGCTACCCACAAGCTCATTCTAGGAGGAAATGAACAATGTTAAACTTCCCCAACCCCAGTGGGGAAGCCCTCAGGAAGCTGGATCCACTGTGATGTGGGACAGACCATGACTCTGAATCACCATCTTGATCTGTTGAAAAACTTAGACTGAGCCCTCCCCCAGCTTTTCAGATGGACAAAGTTAGTTTGGCTCTCAGGAATATACTCACACAAGCGTTCATGTTCGCTTGCAGGATGTGGAAGGCACTGATAATGTACAACCTGTCACTTGCTGCTCCAAGATGACTGAAAACATTTTTCACATAGAAGGAGAGGAGCTGATCTCGAACACTGCAGTTTGTCTGAAAACAAAGCAGGTGAAGAATTACCAAATTAAAACCTCACAAGTCAACTTTGGCCTAAAACTTTAGTCTTCAGTAAAAATATGCATGTTTACAAAAAAGTACACTGAATAAAAACATTTTTATGAATTTTAATATCCCATTGTATTGCTTCCTTTCTTTTTAAACAACTCAATGTACCCCTGTCATTTCTGAAGGAAAGGCAGGAAGATGCTGTGCTGGCAGCCAAAGGAGTATCGCTAAGACCAACCACAAACAGAAAAGACAGCAACAGATCTATTTAACACAAAAAGAATAAATGGAAGATAATTTGAAGGGTTAAGTCAGACCATCTTGACCAAATTGTATGAGCCATTGTGGGTCTCAATTTTCCATTTCTCCATGTCACTGTCCCATACTGTTTGAGATGTTGTAGGGTATCCCACTCATCCCCAACTACTGCTCCAGAAGAGACTAGTCATCCTGTACACCCTGTGTCATATGTGCCTGGCCTGTGGGATCTCTGTGATACCAAAAGGAATTTTAAATAGCTATATGCCTATTTTTAGGCAATGGAAGCAAGTATTACGTGCGAAATTCCTGCTAGGAGGGTAATGCAGCTGTGGATTAAACCATGCAAATGCAGGTGTCCACATGTAGGTCCCATGTAAGGAGCCTTCATTCCCAAGGTGATCAATGAGATGTAGGGGAGTTCGAAGGCCAGTAGGTATCTACTCAAGGATAAACTGACTTAGTTGGCCTTGCTGACTAGTTCTTTGTGTTAAGGAAGCTAAAATATCTCACACACTTGTAATCCCTTACAAATAGCACCACAAGTGTGGTGTCTTGCTCCCATACTGAATTGCACTGGAGAACTTTGATTTCCCTCATCCAGTGCACCTGTAGACATCAAAGCCCACAGCAGTTTCTTGGGTGTCCCATTTGCCCTGCAGCATCCCTGGGTCATCCACAGTACCACACACCTTCAGCAGAAGATGCCTCAGCTGTCGAAATAGCGGCTGTGACCCTGGACCTCACGTGAATGGGCTAATGCCCAAAAGCATTGCTGGGGAGCACTGCAGACAGTCAGGTGCTCACAGGAGCAGTAAGTGCTACCGTGAGCACACTTGTCCCCAAAACAGCAAACACCCTCACTCTAATTCCCCTGGAAAAGCACCACTGCAGCTGCCTAGAGACAAGTACCTCCATCCACGTTTGGCAAATCCACCTCTTTCTCCCCGTACCATGCTCAACTGTCCCCTCGTGTCCCAGAAAAACATCCCTTTCAATGGGTCAGAGATAACACTCTTCCTCTAAGCAGAAGACTTCATTGAATGTATGGCTTTACAAATACAATGTCCTTCCCAATTAAACACAAGTGATTTTTGTGTCAGCTGTCATTCCTTTTGATCACACATTCCTATCTCTACTGACCAAAGGAAAATCAAAGTAAGAAAATGGAAAACCGGTAGTATAAATCTTACCATAAACAGCACTTTTGTTGTCTTTTTAAGCAGTCTTGTGTTCTTGATGAGATCCTTCTGTAAAATATAATGTGCTAGTATTAATTAACATAAACAGAGGAAGGGAGACAGAATTTTTGTCTGGTTTGTACAAAACTTGTTAGTAATAGTGATAATAATCATCACCTTATTCAGATGTAGGATGAGGGCTCAGCAAATCTGTGATCCAACCCCAGCCTAGCTACAAACTTCTTCCATGACAAACTCCTTGGCAAACTCAACCCACCTCTCTATGCATCTTCTTTTTTCTCAACTTTACAGAAAGATCAGCAGCATTACCCTGTCTCCTGGGACCGTAGACATCATTTAGCTTATTAAAGTTTCTAGGTGCTCAATAATGAAGCTGGTAAAGAAACATTTAAAAATAAAATAAACTTTTCAACTAGTGGAATCAACTTACAGGAACAGAAGATTTTAAACTAGTTGCCTTGATATACAGGTTCTCTGTCACCTGGGAGAGGAGTCCTTTGCGGCAGGTACGCTTTCCTGTAGATGACTTTTTTCCTTCCACCGTGAAAAGAAAAATCAGAACTAAAAAACGCCCGGATCTGAAAATAGAATATACTTTCATCTTCGCTCCCAAATCTTTGTGCCTCTACAGTCACAGCAGCGTATGTGATACAGCAAGACTGGTTAGATGACAGAGGTTAACCTAATTTTGTTAACCCTCAAAGCAGCTTCTGCACTGAGATGCTCACGTAGATAACCTATTGCTTGTATGCTGTCTAATCAGCATTGTTGATGCGCTTTTTTATATGTCTTGCTCCACTTTCAACAAGTTTGACCACAATCATCTGTGACGTTTTTCTAAACGATATCTCCATATTTACTGGCAGCAGGGTCAAGGTTTCCAAGAAAGAAGAATTTCCCTCTCATGTGAGAAGTCTTCTTTCATTTAAGTGGTGGTCAAGTGAAAAAAAGGTAGTTGAGCTGGCTAGTTTGGTTTCATCACAAAGTATACCAAATGTGGTTTGGTTTTTTTTTTCTCCCACAAAATCTTATGGCAACACTTTTCTGAAAGGCAACTGCCCAAAGAGAAAGAAATCTTTGCTAATTTACCCTAAGAAGCATTAGAAAATCTGTATCTATAAGGAAGTTGGACTGCACTGCCATTAAAACTTCACTGTCCAGTCTTGGAGAAGCATTTGGTTTCAGAGTACAGCAGCTAGTATCCAAGGAGTTTGCTGCCTGTTTTTATGTCTGTAATTAGTCTTTTGACAGGGCAGGATTTGCCGTGGTAGAAGCAGCAGACTCTTCAGTGTGAAAGGGGGGCTCCAGGGAGGGCTCTGTTCAAGGATCAGGGCATGCCTGGCTATCAAGTTGCCTCAGGAGCCCACCAAGAGCCACAGGCACAGGGAAATAATGTGCAAGGTCCCAGTATACCCACCACAGATGTGGTAAAAGTAAAGCCATAGAGTCAGATGGTCACTCTTCTACAGAGCTGCTCAAACAGAGATTGGGAAGTTTACGCCTCTGGCCTGTTTCTAAGAAAGCCAAATGCTGAGGGTTTCTTGGGTACTGCTCCAGACATTCAAGGAACATCACACCAAGTATAGACTTGGAAATGCTGAAGTGACAACAGCAATATGAGTGTGTTAAGCCAAGGAAGGACGTAAGTCAAATGTCAAGACCCCTTGGACTGGCTGAGGTGTATTCAAGAAGAGGGAGAAAGCAGTTTTTGGTCCAGCATAGTCATACTTCAGCCCAGTGTTACAGTTTTTGTTGGAAGTAAAGGCAAGCTCTTGAAATATTCACTCAGGAGTGAGTTTTTTTACTCCTTTAATATTTCAAGAGCAACACAAAAGAGCTTAGATCAGAGGAAATTATTTAAACTACAGCAGATACCACTCAAAGGGACCTTGAGTTGCCAGAGCCAGTGGCAGAGCTGTATTCCCTCTGTGGCACCACCAGCGTGCCCATGCCAGGTGTATGAGACGGCTTTGGGAGGAATAAGGATGAAATGAGCTGGATAATTAACTCACCCAGCCTTGATCCCACTGGCCATTTACACAAACAAACATGCATGCAGTGTCCAGGCCAAGGGGGACTCATATCCAGCTCCAAGTATCCCTTCTTTAATGGCTCTGAAAAATGCATTTTACCGTAGGACCATACTGTAACTTCTAGTGGACATCCCAATAGCTTCACCAGCACAAGTGCTGATGGGGTCCAGGGACAAAGAGGGTCAACAAGGAGCGGAGACCTTAGACTTTTGGAAAGTGGAGATGATGGAGACCCGAGGCCCTGTGTGCATTTTAGTGCTGATTTAAACTGTGGTCTCTATTTAAACTCTCTAAATGCTCTCAGTCTTGCCAGATGAGGTGCACCAAACCTCAGAGTACAGGGTATGCGGACAACAGATTAGCCACTTACTTCTAGTTTGTTCCTAGAATTGGATCACGGGCAATAGAAGAGTAGTGAGAAAGCAAAACTGCCTTGGGTTCCCCAAGGTGTCGTACTCTCCCGTCAACAGTTTTCCTCTAAATGGAATAAACAGGTCATGTAGCCAGTCTGTAATGGCTTTTCACAAGAAAATCAATAATTTTAAACATTTCCGAAACTTCTGATGTTGCTGGAAAACGCCCAAGCCCACAGGTTTCATTTTGTCTGTTCTGTGAGTTCCTATCGTTGTGCTTAGAGGGCTGTAGCAGTGATACTGTTGCGTCAGGCTCTGGAGACCTCCACACATGAATCAGCAAACATCTTACACAATTGGCTAACTTTTCAACTGAGTGGTGTAAAGAACGCAGATGGATGCAGAAGCATGGCGACCATGTTTTAAAATAAATCAATACAAGGGAACTAAAGCTTCCTTATCTTTCCTGTCATAGAAGGAGCGTGGGTATCGTTTAATATCTGATCCTGTAAAATTGGTTACACTTGCACCTTTTTTGATATGCTAAGTTAATTACCCGTCAGAGAACAGCCAATGTTCTTTAAGTTTCTCATTTGTTACTTGTTCATAACAAAGGCGACCTTTTCTTTTGTGGTCTTGTGTAGCACTTTGTACACTGGATTTTAGTGCCACTTAGGCACTTAGACATGATTATGGTATCAAGAATATAGAATACCAAATAATTTATATAATTCAGTATTTTAAAGTTATATGAAGTAGAGGAAGAAATGAATTCAGGGACTCCAGCCTTTTTAGCAGTGAAGGCAAAAAAGATGTGCAAAGCTTTGTATGGGTTGTGGACCTGATATCTCCAGAGCCAGTTTAAGTACAACAAAAAAACACACCACCAAGCATGTTGACTTCCAGACCTAGGCTGGGAACAACAGGAAGAAAAGGAGCCTGGCCCAAAGGAAACGGACTCCTCCATAAGGAAAATTTTAAATGTACAATTTCAATAAATACTTAAGGAACAATAAAATACTGGTAACACATGCGATGTTCATGTGTTACATTAATACAAAATGTGTAAAATTTATGATCATGAAAATGAAAGAGAAAGAAACATTTTCTTTTCTTTCTTTCAGAAGAGAGAGTAAGAAAAACTGCTTAGCAGAGTAGCCAGCTTCTTAGAGAAGAAAATCCTGTCTGATTTACTAAGTTTAAAAGAAGGCTGTGCATGACCTATGCTCCACATGAGTTTATGAGACCACCAGCCTTGAGAAGATCCTTTCTTCACTGTCTTATTGCAAACCATGGAATTATCTTGATCTATATTAATTTGGTAGATGTTATTAATATTAAATTATCTTGATCTGTGGATAACAAACAGGTACATCTACCACGGCTGCAAAGTTCTGTTAGTCTATTTAAGGTAACAATCATATCTACTGGTTGCTTTACAGCTTGATTTGTTTTCTCATCTCCATCCATAAAGAGCCTCATCTGGTTTCTTAATTCTGAATCTTCTCACCTTTCACATTTTCTGTTTATTTTATTTCCTGTTAGTATAACTAGAACTAAATTAGTCGTGTACTTCCTATAAATGTTACTCTATTTGCTTAGCTGCTGCTAATGTCATGCTGTCTCTCAAAACCATTCTCTCATATTTCCTTTGTTCTCTTACCCAGTTTAATTCACTTTAGTCATCTGGAAAACAACAGGTTTACATGAAGAACTACAGCATTTGTGCTCAGAAATGTGATTTGATGAGTAACAATGAAGTCTAGTGAGATTTTCTAAAAACTTAGGGTGACCATACTACTGTAGGACAAAAAATTAAGATATTCTAATACCTCCTTTGGAGAGAGAAGTTTGGAGTGGAGCAGCTCCCAGCATCCAAAAATGATTCTGACGTTTTCTAAACATGGTTGTAATGAACATAGGCACATAGGTAAGCACAAAATACTCACTAGTGTTTAAACACTGTTTCTTACAACCTTCTATTATTATAATAGGAACCTTTTGAGCTGCTATAGGTTTTGTACAATTACTGAACAATTATAAGCCAATTTTTCAGACACAGATACCTAAATTACCCATGCTAACTCGGCACAGAGGCACCCGACAATTCGCTGCCATTAGCTTTATTCATCATAAAAGGCATGGGAACAACAGAATAGCATGAACAGATGGTACTAGCAGCTCCTGCTTAGCTATTGTACGCACACTGGTCTGGTTAGGAAAAAACCCTACATAACTGAAACTGGGACAGTGCCAAGAAGGCTAAAAACATTGGATGCCTAGGGTTGGATGTCTGTCTTGTGCCTCCCTCATCCCTAACTACAAAACCACTACACCTGTTCCCATGACACACCCACCCTATGTGGTGTCTGTCCAGGTGCTCCTCAACTGCCTTTGTTGAGGAGCAACAAAGTTTGATGATGGAAGGGACCTCTGGAGGTCATCTTTCTCCAAACCTCCTGCTCAAGCAGGGCCACCTAGAGCCAGTTGCCCAGAGCTGTGTCCAGTCAGGTTTTCAATATCTCCAAATATGAGATTCCACAACTTCTCTGGGCAAATTGTGCCATTTTTTGGTTGCCCTCACAGTAAAATACTGCCTTAATGTGTTTAGATGTAATTTCATGCCTTTTAATGTGTGCCTGTTGCCTCTCGTCCTGTCTCTGGGCACCACTGAGAGGACCCTGGCTCTCCTCTTTACTCCTCCTCAGGTATTTATACACATTGAGAAGATATCCCTGACCCTTCTCTTTTCCAGGCTGAACAGTCCCAACTCTCACTGCCTCTCCTCAGATGAAAGATGCTCCACTTCCTTAATTATCTCTGGGGCCCTCCACCACCAGGGCCACATATCCACCTCACTCAGATTTTTTTTCCTCTATATGCTTTAGACAAACTTCATTAAAGTTTTAAGGCATTAATTAAAGAAGAAATCAGACTCAAATCTAGATGAAGAAGACAAACCAAACCAAATACAAACCAAACCCAATTACATTTCCTCTGGGCATTTGCATCTCTTTGCACTTTATGAGTAATGTCTTTTGAGTTAGCCTCAAATGTGAATTGCTATTAATCATTCTGTTAATTTGCTTTCATCTTCAAGAAACAGCACAGAGTGGTTCAAGCGGTGGATCTCCCTGTGCTGCTGGCCTGGTCTGTGCTTCAGTTTGATGACAGGTGGCCAACAATTGTCTGTCAAGCTAGTTCTACTTCAGCCATCTGATAGGAAGGTCTCAGCACATTCAGTCTTTTCAGAGATACTCATTATGGAGTATATTCAGGGTCCAGTTTGAAGTCACCAAGGTACTGAAACTAAAATTTTGCCTTTGTGCACAGGAAACAGACAACAGTCTAAGTTTTTGAAGAAGTAGTAACTTTTGTGGCCCATGATTAGCTGTTTTGAAAGTATGCTCAGCACTCCCTGAATATCTCAAGATGCCTTTCAAATGTCTCCAGCTGTGTAATTAAAAATCAGTAATCATTCATGCCTAGACGAAGAGCTGAATTTGATACACAACCTCTCTCTATATATAGCCATTAGTAGTCACAATTTTATAGTCTTGCATTTGAGAAAAGAGATTATGAAAGAAAAAGATATGAAAAAGTGTTTGAACATGTTCCCCTCTTTCCTGTCAACCAGTCAAGTGATCTCACTTAATGGCAGTGTGTAGGTCCCCAAGTCCTTTAGAAAACATTCATCTGCTACCACCAAACTCACACTAGGAAATCCCTGTACCACGTGCACAGGTGTTCTTGGCAGTAACAGACAGCTCAGCTTGCCCAGGTAGGCAGGCAGCTGTTCCACACTCCTCTCTTGTGACATAGAGGAGTGTTCAAGATTCTATGACCTGCTTTTTCTTGTAATTTCATCATGGCTTTATAAAAAGGTTGTAGCAAAATTATGAATGAAAAAAGCAAATCAGATGGAAACCCGGGCCTGGTTCTGGGGGAGGAGGATGCCCACAGCTGCTAGGCTAGTAGAAGTGGGTCAGCTTGCTTGGCACCATTCTTATGCTGAAAAGCTTTCTCTCTTCTTCTACCTTTGTGCACCATTTTTCAGTTTTCTCTCTCCCCCTGATTTTTTTTACTCTTCTCATCCCTCTCTTTTCAAATATAACTTTTAAAGGTTTTTCCCCTCTGTCCTCTTAACCCAGGACATCTCTGAGCATCTTGGCAATACCGACACAGTGTGCCTGTACATCTCTATAAGTAATGTCAATTGGGAGCTGGACTAGAGGATTGTGAAACTGCAGAAACTACAGCCTCCATCCTGGAAACATTTCTTTATGTTGGAAAAGAACATTATTTAAGACACAAATCAAGTAGACTGCTCAGGGGCAGCTGTGTCCTGTGAAAAATAAGTTTTTAAATGTAATTTAAAATAGTAATGAAATAGAATTTCTGGACGATATTCAGAAACTACAGTGATAACCTAGGACATACAGAGGTATAAGTGACCTTACCAGACACTGGTGCATAATACTGGCATTGAATCTTTCAGCTGGCATGGCCATGTTAATAGCAGGCAGCATTAAGAAAAATCATCATAGTTGATCTTTATTGACAAGAATAGTCTTTCCTTAAAAAAAAAACAACCAACCATATAGGAAATGTTTTTTTGCAGTATATTTCCATAGTAGGACTGACTGCTGCAGAATGGCTGTGACATTAATTCTCCAATGGCAGCACCAGAGAATAAAAGTGAGGGCAGCAACAGTGCGGTAGGCAATAAGATGATGTTCTAGAGCATTTTTCCATCGGAGGTGCCATTCTCCCTTTGGTGAGCTTAAACCCGTTAGTAAGAAAGGTGCTTCCCTCAGTTATGTTTCTCTTGGAAGTAGTCCTCAAGCCCTGAGATTGCTGCCATGGTGCCATCTCCCCAGCTTTCGTTCAACAACCCCTTCATGTCTCTGGACTTCTCTGCTTCCCACTGTATATCTGTCTTCTTTGTGAAGTGGTGCTTTCAATGAATCTCATTGGTAGGTGCAATTTTTGTGGAAAATTTACTGACTTAATGATCAGATATGATCACATTGGCATTTTTTCACTAGAGAAGATATAGAAGCTGAATAATAAATGAAAGGTTCATTTTCCAAGGTTTGTGAAATTCTGAGGCGCAGGCCACATAAATGAGCATTACAGAAGTATCTGAGGGTGGAGTGAAACCTGGGTTTCTTGTTGGCAGTATTTATAAAAAAGAGATTGTATTGTAAATACTCCTAAAAGTTATAGAAAAATAAAATATCACAAAATATAAGTAGCACTTAGAGAACAAATGCCACATGTCAAAATACACAGTGAGATTTTTACTTCAGATCAGGGAAATTCTGAGAGTATTTTTCAAACTAAAATGATGGGAAACTTTGTCCTACCATCTAAAAGACAGTATTGCTTATTGCAATTAATATAATTAAATCTAATTCAGTAGATTTTAATTATGATAGTGGATAGATCTGGAAACCAAAAGGATAATAACGAAGTTCATATTTCCTACATTGTTTGTAATTTATTTTAGAAACTTGGGGAAAAGTAAAATACTAGCTAGATCTAACTTGGGACAGCTTCCTTATCTGAAATTTCACTCTTTAGACTATTATTAGGCTTTACTCTACTTACTCTGTGGCACAATACATGAAAAGATGGACAATGTTTTAAATTATGGAAAAGATTTTAACAAACAGCTTTAAGAGCTTTTTAAGTCAGAAATATTCCATCTCCTAATGTTTGTAGATATAATGAAGTTTTCAGGGAATCCTTACATGCAAAATTAAAATTCGAGACCTGGGTATTGACTTTACAAACTCCCATACATCCAATTAATTTTGTAACTGTGACAGAAGTTTAAATCATCCAATATGCTTTTAGGAGTGAAGGGAAACTAATTAGAAAGTTATTGATGTTCTCCATATGAAAATACTAATTTTCATTTTTTAGAATATAGACCCATAGTTTCCAGTGAACAACCAATGAGAAGGTTTGGGGGATTTTTTTTTCACAATTTAGTATTATTACTGAGCTTTCCAGTTTTAGAGTTTGCAGGAGAAAATCCACACTTATGTAGACAAACAAAAACATTAATTTCCTCATAAAACCTATTTTCAACCAGCAGAAAAAAAATATTCCAATGGAAAAAAAGTTCAAGTGTTAATCAAAGCTTCAGTGCTACCATTTACTACAAAGAAAAAGGGAAAAAATTTCCTTTGTCATCAGTATTCTGATTATTTGTATTTGTTACATCAGCAGAAAAAGGTTAAACCTATATCACTCTGTATGGACTTGGAAAATCGCATGCAGCCTTCATTTTAATGACCTTTTTTCCCATCACTAATAAAAATTTTCAGTACCCATTTAGGAAGAAGCTTTTATCAGTCTCACTGCAAACGTTGGTGAATTTTGACCCAATACCAGACACCAAATAAGCTCTTTAGGGGTGGTAAAATGCTTCCTCACATTTCCAGGTTTATATTAGATCCTTTGGAAGCAAATCTTTCCACATGAGAATTCCTTTCCTTGAGAAGGAACATTTTTCCAAACTTCCCTTCATTCAGCTGTACAGTTCCATAAAAATTAGAAGATTTGTTGCTTTCATATGCAGCCAACATGTTTCAAAACTTGCAGGCAAGCCCTGTAAAGTATCTCAGATCTGAAATGTTTGCCCAAACCTCTGAACATACTGAGGCTCATTTTTACTAACGTGTCCCTTCCGAAAAACAAATATTTTATTTATAATATACTTCTGTAATCACACAACAAGGAACAGGAGATAATTTATCAATCTGCAACCTCTCTTGTGTCTCAGTTCTGATAATGAAGTTACAGCATAAAACTAATCCTTCAAGCCAAAACTTCATACTTCAGCTCTAAGAAATTCTCTGTTTTACTTTTCAGAAGTGTAGAAAAGATGAGTTGCTCCCTTCTTCCTATTTTCAGAGAAACCTCATGATTGCCTCCTCTAAAGCACATTCTTTATTATTTATTCATTTCCCATGTCACTGGGTTACCAACATAAACTGACGTTCACAACCGCAAGTAGTGTAAAAAAGTACCAATGGAAAACAGTTAAGAAATGAAAAACTAAATCTAAATTTACATTCTTACTGTCAAAAGGTTTCCAAAGTAAAATGGCGTAGACAGAGCTGCTTTTTTTCTGGTTCACGTTCTTCTACTTGCCAGTAGCTTGACCCGTGAGCAACATAACATCCTGAAGTCCATGCCTTGGATTTGTCACACCCAACCACAGACCACTGGAGGTTGGATGTCTGGAGCCTGTGCTCATCAGCCAGGGCTGATAGAGGGGACCGGGCCCTTAGAGGACACCTCTTATCTGACTAATATCCTTTATTCTGACAGAGCTAGGGACAGGCTCTGCGGGGGCTTGTGGGTAGCACCTTAGACTTTTCTAGCTAGTTTTCTGATACCAAAGCTAGGGCAGGTGACTCTTACAAGGCTATTACCAAAATGAGGAAAATTTGTGGTGTTTTACCAATTTGCAGGATCAGAATCTTGGTCACAGATTTCTTCTATGTTCCCAATCACTGCCCAGAAGACCTTGTCATGTAACAACTGAATCCTCAGCAGGTTAAAAATGAGAGCACAACACCTCCCTGTTTTGGAGGCTTCAACCTCATATGTCAAGCTAAAACAGATATTTCATCTGCAAGTAACTGTCTTGCATTTTCTGAGACAGAGAGGGGTCCCATCAAACTAAGATGCTTTCCTAAACTTAATGGAACCTCTGTTACATACAGGAGTAATGATCACTGTGTTGAAGTTGACGTGTTAACGCCTACCAAATAATCATATTCTTTGCTAAATATTGTGCTTGACAAACAAGTTTTCTCCTACCAAAAATATCAGTTACCCTTTTTTTGTGTGTGTGATAAAATTAAAAAAAAAAAAAGAGGGAACATTTGAATTTTCTTCTCTTATTCAAGACTAGCAGGAAGTCACATTATCAAGACTAATACTAAAGGAGGAAGTTGGTGAAACTAAAAATTTTAGAAGCATGTTTGATAAGAAGTATTAAACTAAGACAAAGCCTGGACAGGTTTAGATCAACAAAAAAAGAAAGGTCACTGCAATGACAAGCAACATCTAATCTTTATTTTGGAACCTCTCCTTCACAAATAGATGTCCATACATTGGACTTTCTAGAACAAGCCTTTCATCAGAGCAGTCCAATTCACTTCTGTCTTAACATCTGGGTTGAAACCTTTAATCTTTTCTCTAGTTTGATACATGCATAAGATACAAGCTTGATCTTATACACTTTGAAATCTATAGGAGATTTCTATCTTTTGTGGACCAGGACTAGACACATTATGAGCTAATCATGTATCTAGCTCTTACACGTCAAGGCCTAATGCAAAAACCAAAGAAAGTCTATCTTCAGGACCACATAGTTCTTAGGCTTGCCCCATTCCTTTCACAGTTTAATGAACATCATCAACACTCCTTAAATGTGCTCTTGGAGTTGGATGCAACCCTCTTTTGGAAAAATATAAAACAAAATAGATTTTAAATCAGTAAAATTTTTCAGGTCTGGAAAAAAGTATAATTTTGCATGCAGTCATTTTAAACTACAGCGACAATTTCCATTGAAGAACCTTACTGGTTCTTGTAGTAACAACAGTTTCAAGTCAGCTAGTCAAAGACACATTTTTCAGTCTGTTTTTTCAAAATATTTTGATTCATGTTGCCTTGAGCAAAGCAGAAAATATTTTTAGTTTAGAATATTTGCCCATTCTCTTTATTTAGTCCTAGAGAAGAAAAAAAGGCCTGATCCTGGAAATATTTAATGCTATACCTTAATCCTTCATACTCAAAACATGTTTACATTTGGGTCTCATGAGATAATTTGCTGAAGATAAATGGACAGCTCTTCTCAACCAACTTTTTCTAAAAAATTCTCCTTAGAGGAGGAAAGATGTAGGAATATCTTCTTTTGTAAATCATTCATCAGTGAATTCCATATTAAATTATAGCAATTTATATATGTGAACTTGGCCAGGGATTTGGAATTTAAACAGAGGGAGTGATTTCCTAGACTTCAGAAGAAATCTTTTAACTTATATAGTTGTTTAACACTTTTGCTAGTGGTGAAATTCATACAGTTCATCTGATAAGGTCTGCAGCTTCTTGTTAACCAATAAAAGGTGTTAACAAAGGTGTTAAGAAGTATGTGTAGCCCCAGAAATGCCACAAGCCTTGGCATAGTTTGTATTTTGTAATTTACCTCACTCAGATAAGACTTTCTAATAGATTCTTGAACAACACAGAATCCTGGTGTGGACCCCCTGAGAGGCTGCATTACTTTCAATCCTAAATATGCTATTTTATGTAACATATCATTGGGTAGTGGCTTGCCAAAAATACCTTAGGTCCCACAGAACTGTATTGTAGGTTTTCCTTTTTCCATATATTACCTTCTCCCTGGCAGCATCATTCATAAGTCTGAGACTGACTGTAATGTCAGTCCTGCTTCACATTAGCAGGCCAGTTCTGCTCCAGATTACACCAATTTTGTAAACATCCCTTGGGTACTGATGACGGCTGTGACTGAAAAGGTTATCAGTCATTTGCTGTTGTTCAATATAGTGCATACCTTCTTCAAGGCAGCTCAATGTTTTGCTAATTGTGCTTTAAAGCACAAGCTGACATAATCTTATCACTGGTTTACCATCAGGATAGCTTCAGCTTTTTTCATTGTCCGGAATATACTTCCACAACAAATTGGAAATATCAACCCTCTGTTATTCCAAGTCACTTACTGTGTGTATATTGAGACACTGAATATGTAAATCTCACTACTGAGTAACACTCCATGCAATATATTTAAGAGATGCTTCTTAAACCATCACTAATACTTACTCAGCGGGATGTGGAATCTTCTATACATGCTTTGGGTTCCTCTGTCTTCACAACATAACGATTCAGAGGTAGTTTAAATGTTCTAGAATTATCTATGTAGCAAAAAGAATGCCTGTTCTTGTCACCTAATGTAAGCAAAGGGAAGGAAGAGCCAACAAAATACAAATCTGGCAGTAGGCATATCTGTCAATTTTTGCTAGGGAAGAGGGCCTCCAACCTTTATAACAGAGGTGTTCTTGATGAAGGATGTGGAGTAGGTACCTTCCCTAACAGTGCTAGGTCATGTACCTCTGGAAATTACAAATAGTCCATGACTTGGAGGCGGAGTGAGGAAACAAAAATAGGGCAACGGAAACAAGAATTGCATGAACAACGGAGTTTCTCTTTGGGGACCCAATCAAAGAGTTAAACCAAAAAAATGCATTTTGGGTCAGCCCAAAGCACTTGTCCAACTCAAAATGAAACAGCTCATTTTGCCTTCAAATCTCTTTTCAACATTTGAAAGAAAAGGTACATAAAATTCTAAACCAAAGCACTATTTTGATGTGTAAAACCGAAATATTTTATTTAGAAAATGTCA
The DNA here is from genome assembly GCA_033124195.1 of Coracias cyanogaster. NCBI lineage: Eukaryota > Metazoa > Chordata > Aves > Coraciiformes > Coraciidae > Coracias > Coracias cyanogaster. The sequence goes on from JAVSBS010000125.1 coordinate 24,580, forward strand.
GAACGGAACATTTCAGCATGATTTTCCTTTTCTGAGCTCTAACTATTGACTGAATTGAAACCCAGCTTGCCTGACTGAAAGTACATCTTTGTTTTCTTTTGGTCAGTAATTGTCCCAGACATTTCCCCTGGTTGTAAGGCAAACCTCCTCTGACTTCTACTTCCTTTGTTTGTTCAAAACTGACCATCACCCACCATCCTTCACACACCCACAAGTTACAAATGCCCTGCAAGAAAATTTATGAAGGAAATTCTGCAAAAATTGCTCTGTGGTATTTCCAGGGCTCCAGCTCATGAGGTTTCCATGGTAGAGACTTCCAGATGGTGGTTTTCAAGGCTGGAGAAGTTAATAAATAATTGACTTAATTTTCACATTTTTGTGGACAAATAGGTTTTTATCTGGGTTTAGCCCAAACATGTAAAGTTTGGGAGATTTATTTCACATTTCTGGGTAAGGCAAGTCAACAAGGACAATGTGGAAGAGGCCTAAAGGAAGTAGAAGAAAGAAACAAGTTAATTATCCATTTGTGAAGATATTATATTAACAAGGAACAACATGTGTGTGGTTCATGGTCTAGACTCATTTAAAATCAAAGAATAAAACAGATAGTTTAAAGGCAAAGTCACATCATTCTGTCCAAAAGCATAATCTTTGTAAATGTCAAATGTAGATCAGATGAATGACACATGGATAATTCCTATTACCCTCCATTGACTATAAAGGGAGCCAGGTGTAGCTTGGGGATAGTCTCTATCTGTCCCAGGTCAGTGGTGCTTAGCCTCCCTTTGCTGTCAGCTATTGCAAGTTCAAGTGTTAGGAGAAAGGATGTCAGCCAACAGCTCTTGACAACATCTTTGCTTATCCTACAGGAAGAAAAAAAACCTTACTGAATATAGTAAAAGTTTAAACCCCAACACTGTAACCAGGGTACAAACTACAGTGGTACCAAAGCCTGGGTGTCTGTCTGTTGGGTCACTTCCGCCTTGACTGTGAACAGGAATGTAATTCATATATTGTGAGATGCAAAGGAGAGTGTGGAGCAAAATAAACCTTGTTGATTGCATCCAGTTTGACAGGTAACAAGCATCCATCACCCAGATGGATCATATGGCAGTCTAGTATGTAAGTTCCCACAACAAAGTGTTTCAGTTCACATAAACCTTGTTCAAACTAGGTATGGATGAACACTTTTATCTCAAAATCACTCTGGTTCAGGAGCGACATGGGACAGTTTAATCCCACTTCAGGCTTGTCTAACTTCAACAGCTGATGTAAGACATATAGAGACTAACAATTTTTGGACTCACTTTGATTTCTCTTTTAATTTATTTGATGAAGCTACCAAGGTAGATCAAGGTGGATTTCATGCCAACATTTTTTTCCCATATTGCAGTATCTATTCATGGGGTGTTTTCTAGATATATCCTTTTAATAAGAATTTTTGCATATGAATGTCCCCAGTATGCTGTGTTTGCAAAACTCTTGTCTCCACTGCAACCCTGAGTCCTTTACTTGAGGGACATTCATGGTGGTTTGGGTTTGGGTTTTTTTTTTTATGTGGATGGGATACCTGCTGCATTGATGAATAAATGGTAGAGTCTTGCTCAAGAAGTTTTCACCAGTTACTGACAATCCACTGTTACGTGTTTCCTCTGGCTTTCTCTCTATTTGGATGCTTTTCACCTCCTAAACCTTGGTCTGGCCACCAATGTCCTTTGCTGCACCAGAGGAACTCCTCTGTCCTTGCCCAGGGAACATTGCTGAAAGACATGATTATGATGGATTAAACTGTTCCTCAGTAACTTAGTTTTTTTCTGTCTAGGAGCTTGTATTGAGAGTAGGCACCAAGCTCTTCTCTTCTGAAGTGCTCTCAGATCCCTTGTGCTGTAGAGCTCCATTTATGCTCAATGTGCCTATGGGGCAGCAAGAACCCAGTGCTCTGAGTTTTCTGTAGCAACTGCTGCCTAACTGTTTGTCACCATCTCATCAGACCCACGGAGGACATTTGGGCACTTTTCATCAGCAGCTGTTCAAGATGGGGTCTTGTCTATGGGCACAGTGAAGCAGAATCAATGAGCCAAACCAATGACTTTCGTGAGTGTTGCTATTTTTCCCACCACCCCATCCAAGAAAGACTGATCCACATGCTCCCCACTAAACCCTGGCCTGTGATAAGTTGAAATTTCAACCTTATGCTGAAGAAGCATGTTCCATACAGACCTTGCATCCTTTCTGGGTGCCAGATTACAGTCACTGGCCCAGCAACCCCAAAGGCACAATGTGTGTCATCTCCCTTGCATTGGAGTAAAAGAAAAAGGCTGTGTAAGAAGCAATATTTGAGGACCAAAATATTTATTACAATAAATTAAAGAGTTAGCATTTATAAAACAATCCATCTGCATATAAATATCACACAGCAGTTTTAATTTCATAGTTCACTCTGGTATAGTTTTATAAATAAATTTTCTTGGATATTTTTCAATTAATCTATATAAATAAAAATATTGTATAATTATTATCTTAAAATAAATTACCATTAAATATGAATATGACAAAAATTGTTTCAGAATTAGCCTGAAAGACCAACTTTTCAAGTAAAGGTCAGAAGGGGGCAACATACGCAAGAGAGATTTCCAAGTGAAAGGCTCAAAAACCTCCTGGCTACATATAACTGCCTAACTTGACCAAAGCTCATTCATAGGTGTCAAATCGCAGCATGTAAAATACAGAAACAGTAGCCTTACTCCTATGGAGATGAGGACAGAAGCGTGCCTTTGAAAAAACTAATGCCCTGTGTTGAAATGGAGCTGCAAACACTGTCCTGGAGTTTTCATTTTCAAAGAAGGCAGCAACATGTATCCTGTCTGTGCCCACGTAGTTTGCTGTTTCTGGCACAAGTAAAAATATATTGCATCTACAGGTGGGTTGTCTTTTTTTTTCCACAATAGTTGATGAATACAGGTTATAGCAAGAATTTTTCTGAGACACCTCTTCAAGTCTGGTCTGAATTCTTTCAGTTTTTCTTCCTGTTCCCTCCCTTCTTTGGGGCATCAGTACAGGCATTTTCTATGTAGTCAAACAGTAAATCCAGTTCTCCAATGGCTTTAGTCTTTCCATTCTCTCCCAACTAGAAAAGAGCAGAATGTAAGTTTTAGCAACTCATTTTTGCTCAGAAAATTGAAATCAGGCTTGTCACAGAAACCAAATTGAGAACTTAGTGTCCTTATTCTCTCAAGTAGTTCTATTAGAGTCATTATACCAGAAGATATAAACTAGCTCATTCAAATCTCATCCAGCATTCACAGTTACCTGCAGCCTGACTTCTGAAGGTTTAAATTACCATAACGTGCAGAGAGTTAGCAGGAAAAGTGAAGGAGGCCTGGAAGTGGAAACATCACTAATCCTCTCTTTAATGTCCCTGCAGGCTTCTCTTTCTAAATAATCTCCAGAGCTTGTTTCATAATTAGGTCAGCTTTAATACAACTGAGTGACTGGGGTTTGGAACTACTCTTTTTAAACATTGGGAAAAAATGTACCTGTTCCATTTTGCTCTTCATTTCCTCCAGGTTCTTTTCAATGTGCTCTCTGTGTCCTGATAATTTCTAAAAAAATAAAACATCCAGATATAACATTGGCAGACATATACAACAATGTGCCTTTTAAAAAAAAAAATCTTTTTCACATCTTTCTATCAGTCAACCTCAAGTTCCATATCTTTGATCTGAGGTTTCCTTTCCTATCACTGCCTTTTGCTGCTATTTGTAGCATTCTGAGATTCAGGAGCAGCAACAAGAGTCACAACTCAGAGGAGGGAAAGAAGCCCAATGCCACTTACACATCTGCTCAGCTCCGAGGTCAAGGATGCCAAGAACTGTGCCACCTCCTCAGCATACAGGTACTGGTCCTTAGCCTCAGTGAGGAGGACATCTTTCACTACAATCTCCACAACCCTCTTCATCATGTAGCAGCGGTTGTTTTCCTATGTATGGAAGTAAGAGGTCACATTAAATCGTGGCAAGAGATCAATGAGTGCTGCAGAAAGATGCAAAGAGCAGCCTCCTAGTGTAAGGCTTACCTTGACGTTAACATAGAGCTGCTGCCCAATGAGCCTGTTGTCCGTGTCCTGGTCTGAGAGCCTGGCCTGAGAGGAAAAAAAGAAAGTGTAGGTGGGGATGGGAAACTTGCCTAAGAATTAAGAATACACCCTAAGGTTTTAATCAATAATAGTGTAGGTGAAACGAGGGAATGGACACTGACAGCCTGTTAAAGGTAGATAAGCTTGAATATTTTGTCTGTTTCTCTCCTTAATTGGGTGAGATTCAAGGTTAGTATCACTGGAAAACAAATAAGCGGACGTCTGAATCCTTGTCCCCCTCTTTAACGTCAGATGTCGTAGTGGTTATGATGACTAAACCAGATGCCACAGGTGGCTGACCTCACTGGTGGCTGCAGCACTGCTGGGAGGTGCTGCAGTACTTGGTGGCATACACCACGGGGGACCCACCCATAGCAGCCAAGAAACCTGCCCAAGCAGAGCACTGAAAGATGCCTGAGGAGCTGCCTGGCCATGGCTGGAGTCATGGGTAGGCCTAGACCGAAATGGACAGGGCAAACAGAAATTTAAGCTCATGTTTCACAATTCTCCCAGTCTAGCAGTAGCTGCTCAAGGGAAGGAGCTGTGTTATGCCAGGGGTTGCCTTTCCCTTGAGGAGCAGGAGGAAGAGAGGCAACATCTTCCCCCTGCTACACAACCAGTGGGCAACAGACCTACTCCACAAGCCCAAGTGATGCCTTACTGCAAATGCACATTTTTTTCTGGAGAGGCATGAGAAAGAGAGAGGAATGCTGAAGGCAAGAAGTCAGGACACTGGCAGAGGACTAAATCCTCAGGTCCCACCATGAAGGACACATGGGTTACTGTACCATTTTAGCCAAGGTGTAGGTGCGATTCCTGATGTAGGGCTGCTGGAAGTTGATCTTCCTGAGCCTGCAGGCATGATGGGTGGTAGAAGCCACCACTGCCCCTTTTGGAGGCAGAGGGCTGGTGAGAAGAAGAGGGATACAGCAACAGCAGCAGAAGAAGATCCATCCTGAGAAGCTCTTGGTCAAGGTCTGCAAAGAGGCCATGGCTCACAGCCAAAGTCGTCTGTCCCAGCAGGTAGCAGCTACAGCACTCTGCACTGATGAGAGAGAGTAGTGTTAGCATCAGGGATAGAGGGCAAGGCAAAGTGAGAGAGGCACAAAGGCTGCAAGCCTTACCTCTGCTGTGATTCTTGATGTGCTCTGCAGGAGGTGAGGTGCACCTTATATAGGGCCACCAACACCTCTCTCAGTTTTTTTTTTTTTGAGTACTCGTGGTGAAATAAAAATTACATCAGCAAGTCTCTTGCTTTCCAGTATCCTCTTCTGAGAACTACCTAACCACTTAAAAAACCCACAAATACAACTTCAAGGCCATTGTAATCTTTAGTTTCTTCTAAAAGAAACCGAGTCTTAGTGTGGGGCGAAACAGGGGCTTTTACCAGGACAGGAATCCTGAATTCTTTCTGCATGAATATATTTGAGAAGTTTATGGGTTTGTACCTCCTGTCCTTATTGTAACACACTAATTGAATTGGAAATTTGATAGCAGATAATGTAACTGATATAATTTTTTGCTCATCTTCTGTGGTAAAGGACTGGTATTCCACTACTGTTGACTGGTACTCACAAACGGGGAGACACTGCACCAGACCCAAACCACTGACCATCTACAATTTCTAGCATCTAAATTGGGCCCACTGGAGTAACCAGCCATCTGCTCATCACTGTGCAATCCCCTCTGAGGGTTCAGGAACTGTGTAGGACCAATACTGCATTTATCACATCCCTGATTTCTACATTCCCCTCTTCCATGAAATTGTCTGTATTCCAGGCTGTAATCTGGTATAATGACCAGAGCTGTGATTTCCATGTTCCTGACCCTGTTTCGCTAATGTAAAGGCAGTGCTGCAACTTCAGTCTGAAATATTATGCTGGCTGCTGAAGGAACACTGCTCTCTTTGGAGAGTAACGTGTGTACTCTTTGGAGAGTAATTTGCAACCCAGCTGTAGATGGTAATGCATGAGGACACAGAACTGGTACTGTCAAGGTTTAGGGTTAGGGCAGTCCACTAGACCTATAACAGATGCTCTCTGTTAACCTCTCTCCCTCCCCAAAAAGGGGAAGAGAAAGGCAGTAAGGGAGAGAGACTTATGGATTAGAAAAGAAAACTGAAACAGCTGTATTGAGGATAATTATACTAAAAGGATATATATACAAATGCTGTGGAGCAGGCACTGGGTAAGTCCCAGACTGGGCTCAGATGGGAACTGAGTTCAGGAGCTGGATACTGGACCTGGGTTCAGGTACACATGAATTGGTACCAAAGGCAGAATGGACAGAGTCCTCCTCAGATGCTGGCCATTGAAGAAGAAAGCTTGACCCTCCTGATAACCTCAGCTTTACACTGAATATGACGTATATGGGATAGAACACCTCGTTGGTCAGTTTAGGGTCATCTGTCCTGGCTGCTTCTCCCCACAGGTGCGGCCTTTCACTTTCTGCACCCCCCAGTGTGGTACACAAGAGTTAGCAGTGACCTTGGTCTGCACACACTAATCCTTAGTAGTAACTCTAAACATCAAGTGTTATCACTGCTAGAAGCAGACACTGGCTGCGAAAACACACTGTTAGCTTCAGAAAGTTCAGTTAGTTAGAAGAGACTTGGCTGAAAAGTAAAATCACTGAACAGAATTAGTTCAGTTCTAAGTCACACCAGGACAGCTACAAATGCAAACTCCTGGTTGTCTAATACCCATGAGTCACACAGGTGACAAATGTGAGAAATCAGACATGGAAAACCAAGGCTCCAGCTCTGCCTCTGAGAGTGAACAGGGTATCCCTGAGGCCAGGCTTCACACCTTTTGTGGCTGAGGTTCTTGGGACAGAAGCCATAATCAGCCTTACCCTGGGGCCTGAAATGCCCAGTTCTTTTGCTTGTAACTGAAAAAGGAAGCAGCTAAAGGCTGGCTGGCACCAGTATTATGCTTTAGCCTCCCTTGATGTATCCACAGCACAAATTCATCTCTCCACCCCTCAGTCCTGCCCCAGTTGCCCTCAGATACCTGCCACATCAGCTCTGTGTCCTTGAAGCTGCATTCCTCATCCTCAAGTCATGATCTCCATGGCCCTTTCCATGCCCGTCCTACGTACTCGTTCCCATACCCAGCCTCCAACATCATCCTGACCACAGCAGGCAGCAGAAAGCAAGTCTGGATCCAGGATGTCAGTAACCTAGTTCAGACCTCAAATGTACCACAAAGCTATTCAAGAACATGTTTATAAATTCTTTCCACAATTTTTTCATTTGCTGGGCTAATAGGGCCAGTGGGACAGCAGGCTAATGAGAAGATGTGAGGCTGTTACAGTTAACCAAAAGACATTAAAGGACAAACTTGTAGAAATCCAGACAGGCTGTTTTGAAGGACTGGCCTACCCAGAAGTATATTCTCACAAACTCCTCTCCAGGTGTTAAACACCGTCTGGTAACCAAAGTCTGCTTCTAAGTGAGGTTTCTCTCACTTCTCCACCAGCTCATCTGGCAGAACGGAACCCAGACCCAGAAGAAAAGTTGTGAATAGGCACTCAGACCCCTCCCTCCAGACCCCCTGCCCTCCTGTTCTTATGGCAGATCCCACCTCTCCATCTCTTTCTTCACTTACTCTTGTCAGGCACAGATCCAGCTTGCCTGAACTCTTCTTGTGGTTCCAATCCCATGAAAAGTGTTTGTGAACTGGATAAGTAAACGCTGTGCCACTCACATCTGTTCAAACCGTTGCAAGAAGCCTACCTGATTCCAAGCTTCCCACACTTCCTGATGGATATTTTAACAGTATCAGGCAGAGGGATGAAGAATTAAATGCTGAATCTTCTTCTGCCCTCTTTTATGCAGTCATTACAGGATCTCTTCTGTCTTCTCTATTGTTGGCAAGCATACACTGGGACATATCTATTTTCATAGAAAATGTTAAGTTACACTCAATAAGGCTCTTTTTCTCCCAGCTCCATCGTCAGCCACTTCTCTCAGTCATTCTACTTTTTGGCTGTGCCATGATATCCTGCTTCTGAGACCTTAAAAAAGCTTTGCTTCAGTTGTTTATGTTTATCTCCCTATATCTGGTTTTCATCTTTATTTTCCAGCCACTGAAATACTGAAATGATTATTGTATGTTCATTAATTCATGTTTCACAAAATCACTCATCAGTCACTCCTGACTCCTGGCCTCTTCCCTTCTACCACATGCTCACCACACCCTGGATGGGAGACACACATCCAGCTTTACAGTCTATGGAAAGATGGGGCTAAAAACCTGCACTACAACTGGATCTTACTCCAGTCCTCAGCTGAAGTCCAGAGAGGGAGAAAGGAATTGGAAGATTTTCTGCTAGAACTGAGAACAAAATTATCTTTCTTCTTGTTTGAGGAGAAAATACAATAAACTTCTGAAAAATAAGGTCTTGAGCCAGCACTGAAGGTGAACCTCAGGGAGATTGCTAACTTAGACACCCCTCCCCAAAGAGGTTGCTCTGAACTGTAGAGCTGGCAGAAGAGATCAGTGGAAGGAAAGCTGCTTTTAATTTAAAATACGGTATCCTGGCTGAAACCATAACTGGTGGGTCTTACTTTGGGGAGAAAGAATAAAGTGAAAAAAAAGCATCTGAAGAACATGTCTTTAAAAAGTGGCCTTCCTCACTAATTCTTTCCTATGTTAACATTGTCAAGTATTCTAGCAAATGGTACGGGAGCTGGAAATTTAGTAATTTATCCTTGAGCCTGAACGACTGATGTCTTATGATACATGATAGTACCAAGCTTTTCTTTATAAAACAATGCTCTCTTGAAAACAAGCAAACAAAAAAAAATGAGCCCCAAAAAAGACCTCTTCAAGCTCAGGTGGGGGAAGGGGATGAGAGTGTCTGTGAGGGGAAGTATTTATCATCTTTAATTTTATGACTTTTTCAAGGTTTAATGATATTTGTAATGCTTAAGTCTAGTAACCCCATTTAAAATACAAAATTCTTACAAGAAAACATACTTGTTATGTTTTTAATTTAATTAAAAACTATCAAAGACCTCTGAATGTTTATGAAATACCCTCTGTATTGCTTTTAAAGTATAATTGATTACAAAAATAACTTTGAAATTATTCACACATCATAGTTTCTCCCTGGTGCTGTTTCAAGAGTTAAACGTCTATCCTATCACTGACCTCACTGATAAATTTTTAAAGTGTAATTACATGGAGTTTCCATAATTCATTAAGAAACCGTAGTGGTTGAATATTCTCGACAATGACTTCTTGACCCATATTGAAGACAGAGGATTTTTTGAGGAGGACTGGAACTCTGCATCACATCTGCCTCAAAAGCCACAGACACTTCCTTCTTGCTTTGAATGAGGCCCCAGGTGAATAACCAACACTGTACTATGATGTTCAGCTGTTGTGGAGCATCACCAGCACGCTCGCATGTAGGAATTCTCTTGAGCTTCAGTATGTTTTCAATCAGCTAGAATTACACTGCATTATTAGAAACAGCCTCAAGACTGAACACTGGGCTAGAAACAGTGTCAAGAGTAGGCATGTGGAAGAGTGAGCTTGTGTAGTGTCCTCTTGGTGATAAAATTCTCCGCCCTTAAATATCTGAACAAAAGGATCACAGATCACATAATGCCTAAAACACGATCTATATGGAGGCATCCTCGACTGTCAGGTCACTCATCCTCTTCACTTTGCTCCAGCTCATTTGAGAGCTAATTCATTGCATTTTATCTCAGTTCTTTTCTGCTTTTGCCTAGACTTCCAAGCTTGAAAAGATTAAAGCAGGCTTTAAAATATTTCAGCTCAAGCTCCAGTGGAGCCTTGTTTTAGTCAGCTTTCTGCCCAGCAATGAAAACATCAGTAATGGAAGTTGATTCTTCGTTATAAAACTTTAAAATAAGCTTTTCTGTAAGTCAGTCATTCATTATGGAAACATCCTAATACACAGGTAAGTGTCTTGTGGGTGCGATCATTAGGAATGGCAGAAGAGATTCATTATCCGTGGAGGAAATTATACCAACACAGAGACTGGGAAAAGACATATAGCTTTTGACCATTCTATTTTTGCTTTTTTCATTATAGGTTTAATGTTGTGTAAGACACTATGAATCTTTTGGCAGGAGGAGGAAGAGTGTTATTAAAATTGCTTAGCCTGGGAGTGTTAGATGACTTTGGAAAAGACTTGTGTGAGATCTCAGTGCAGACACTGCTGACTCAGGCTTTTTGCAGAGGATGCACCTACCTCCCCTGACAGTAACACTTTTGTTACATGGTGAGTAACACATTTCCTCTGACAGTAACACTTTTGCTTATATATCTGATATTTCATCAAACTTCTTTGTTTCTGACCCTTACTTGATTCTGCTACATAATTTCTCATAATTTCTTTGTCAGCCTCACCTCCATCCCTGGAAAGGTGATGGAACAGCTCATTTTGGAGGTCATGTCCAAGCACATGGAGGAAAATAAAGTTATCAGGAGTAGTCAGCATGAATTCACCAAGGGGAAATAATGCTTAACTAATCTGATAACCTTCTATGATTATGTGACTAGCTGGGTAGATGAAGAGAGAGCAGTGGATGTCATCTACCTTGACTTCAGTAAGGCTTTTGACTGTGTCTCCCATAACATCCTCGTAGCTCAGGAAGTATGAGTTAGATGACTTGACCATGAGACGAACTGAGAACTGGTTAAATAATAGAGGGTTGTCATCAGGGATGCAGACTCTGGCTGGAGGACTGTAGCTACTGGTCTTCCCAGTACTGGGTCCAGTCTTGTTCAATATCTTCATCAATAACCTGGATGAAGGGTTGGAGTGTACCCTCAGCAAGTCTGCTGATGATACA
>JAVSBS010000125.1:43986-63744 GCA_033124195.1 Coracias cyanogaster
GAGAGATGCTAGGAGAAAGGTTGGACTTGATGACCCTGGAGGTCCTTTCCAACCATAACGATTCTGTGATTCTGTGTTTCCCTTCTTCCAGTCACCTGACTGCCATGACTTCTCAAATATGGAGAGTGGCCTGGCAACTACATCAGCCAATTCCCTCAGGACTCTGGAATGCATCTTGTCAGGTCCCATAGACTTGTGCATGTATATGTTATGTATAATAGGTTCTACCAATTTATCTGGCATAACTTGAATAGAAACAAATCAAACAACCTTTTTTTATTTTCAGTAATACATGTATAATTGTGTACAAAATCAAAATGTGTACAAAATTCAACTGCTCTTGTATACAGTTTCCAAGTGAAGTAGCATGAAAACTTGAAACCACACAAGAAGAACCAAACTGCCTGCCAGCCACCTATTTCCTTTACTTCATGGTAACTTGTTTGCATCACTTGGAAAGATAAAACAAGCTGTCAGCATAAATCACAAACATTTTTCACTGTGACAATTGTAACAGTATGTCAGTCTCCCAGAAACAGGCAACTAGGAGGAGAGGTAATTAAAATGTTAAGAAAAAAATTATTCTGAATTTACTTTAAGAGATCTACTACTCCTAAACACCTGAGTTTGAATTGGGGCTGCAGAAGGCCCCTTCTTAAGGTGGCTGATGTTGCTTTTTCTAGAGAAGCTGAAATTAATACCAAACATGGGTCTTGCCCACAAGAAGACAAATATTCACATCAGTACATCTGACAGACTGCAGCACTGTACACACTGAACTCCATAGTCATCCTGGCCAAAAAACTGTGGACAATGAACAAACCCTAATGCTTAGTGTCTTTTCCTCACATTCCTGTATATTCCATGTTAGCTTCATTAAGAAATAATGAGAAATTTTTGGTAACAGCTTAAAAGCAGTAAGTAGTAGAAGTCACTTTTAGTTGCAGCAGTGTGCCGTGCTGACAATTTATACAGTAACATAAAGAAATATAGTACAGTTGCCTTTAAGATAGCTGGTTAAAATCAAGCAACTAAGGTCTCTGCTGAGTGATGGTGTTGCCTCCAAATACTGTCCCAGGTCATAATCACGAGTGCAGCAGAAAACCTTGAAAAGTAACACAAGGGTTGCATTAAAAAAAAAAAATCCTTATCTCAGCTTCAAAAGGTGCCACTGCAAATAAAAAAAATAAAACCCCACATGGTTGTTGTGACACAGTGAATTAAGACGTAAGTCTCAGATGTAAAGGACCTACACTTACAACACTGGTCTAAATACTGAAAGTTTAAATTGGGATGGCAAGTCCTAAAAGTTGGGCCGTGTTAGTGATAAGTGAAAGAATGCTGCACGATATTTATAATCACAGTTTTCTAAAATATACACTACAAACCATTAAAAAATAAATAATTTTACAGACAGTTTCTATACAACACATGGAAAAGATTATGTCTTGCCCCAGAAATCCTTCCTCTTCTGAGCTCTTTCCAGTATCTGAGATGCAAGTGAGCTAGATGCTGCTGAGCGAGCAGAAATCTGAGACAACCTGTCATCTGTGGGGAAAGTAAGAAGGGAAAAAGTAAATAGGAAGATTAAATATACGTATTAAAACACAGTTGACATTCATGGCAAACTTTGAAAGCGCAAGTATTTTTATGCCCTCTTTCATAATGGATGCTAAAATAGTACCACAATACACTTGAATTCTATTACTTGGTAACTGACAATGCAAGAGAAGAACCTTGCTGGAAAGCTTCCAGGATGCTAGGTTAAGTTTGAGAACTACAGGCCCAACTCTTGACAAACTGCAGAATGAGATCCCTACTGTCAATGCTCTAAGTCATCTTTACGTTTACTGTCCTGTGTTGGAAGACTTCAGAATTCATTCCTTTGTCACTGAAGTCTGTACAGACTAGACTCCGAACACAACACATTTATGAAAGCAACCCACTGCTTCAAGCAAAGCGGACAACCTTAGAATAACACGCAAGTAAAATATCAGAACCTACGTTGCTGAAAGAGCACTTCTGAGCCAAACCCAGTTAGTGTGCTGCCAGAAGCTGTTAAAAGAAATGCGTCTTCTGGAGAAAACAGGAAGTTTGACACAAAGACAACAAGAAGCATGCTTTTAAAATGTGCTTGTGAGAGGTCTTCCTTTTGAAAACAGGGTCCACTTCATAGCCAGCAGAACTCTTAAAATTAAGCAGCCTGGATTTTGTTCAACATCTTCATTAATAACCTGGATGAAGGGATGGAGTGCACCCTCAGCAACTCTGCTGATGATACAAAATTCGGAGGAGTGGCTGACACACCAGAAGGCTGGATGGGCTGGAGAGTTGGGCAGAGGGGAACCTCATGAAGTTCAAAAATGGCAAGTGTAACGTCTTGCACCTGGGGAGGAATAACCCCACACATCTACAGGTTAGGGGTTGACCTACTGGAAAGCAGCTCTGCAAAGAAGGACCTTTGGGTCCTGGTGGACAATAAGTTAACCATGAGACAGCAATGTGCACTTGTGGCTAAGAAGGCCAATGGCAACCTGGGCTGCATTAAGAGTGTGACCAGCAGGTCAAGGGAGGTTCTCTTCCTCCTCTATTCTGTCTTGGTAAGGTCACATCCGGAATATTGTGTCCAGTTCTGGGCTCCCCAGTTCAAGAATGACAGGGAAATACTGGAGAGGGTACAATGGAGGGCTACAAGGAATGATTAGGGGACTGGAACATCTCCCTTATGAGGAAAGGCTGAGAGCCCTGGGGCTCTCCTCTCTCAGCCTGGAGAACAGAAGGCAGAGCAAGGATCTGGTTAATGTTAATAAATATCTGAAAGGTGATGTTGGGAAGATGGGACTAGTCTCTTTTTAGTGGTGCCCAGTGATAGGACAAGGGGCAACGGGCCTAAACTTAAACACAGCAAGTTCCACCTCAACATGAGGAGGAACTTCTTCATTGTGGGGGTGATGGAGCACTGGAACAGACTGCCCAGAGAGGTTGTGAAGTCTCCTTCTCTGGAGATTTCAAAACCCACCAGGACATGTTCCTGTGTAACCTCTCCTAGGCAACCTGCTTTGGCAGTGACGTTGGACTAGATGATCTCCAGAGGTCCCTTCCAACCCCTGCTATTCTGTGATTCTGGATGCTGCTTCTCTGATAAAGTGTATCATACTTCTTTAACATCATTATTAAAACGTTGCTACAGCTCTGTGAAGATGCTTTCTGTGAAAAATGACCTTAATTACACCCATTCTCCTGCAGTGGATTGAAAAGAACTGTATCACTACTTTCCAGCCCGTTACCAACAACAACAACAAAAAACCACCAAAATTCCACAGCTCAATTCTAACAGGACCTGTACTTTCTCAGTGTTTCAACTAACATTGTAAGAGCGTTTCTAAATTCACGACATACGGTGATTTGAACAGCCCCTAACAGGCTCACGCACTACACATAACAACCATAATCCCATGTCTGAGGAAACTGCTAACTGCACTTCTGCAAAAACTGCAGACAGACGTGTCATTGGAGTAACTCCCAGGTTTGTATGTACATGAACAAATATGGACACATGAAATATCTGTGAGCTGGCACATTGCACCTGTTTCTGAAAGCTCATACATCATTACTGAGCTCATAGGGCAAAAAAGGAAAAGAAACAGCAGTTACAGCGTTTGATCTGTGTGTAGCAAGCTTGTGGGAAGCTGCAGAGTACTATAGGATTTTGCATGGTTTATGTAGATATGCAAACTGGCTGAGCCATCTGCACAACCCACATATTTTCCAGCCTACTGCAATGAGTAAAACAGAGAATCGGCCTGAATCTTGGTTAAAACCAAGGAGCAAGCAAGCGTAAGGGGTACAGAAAAAACCTATTTGTTTCTTTGCGGTATATTTATAAAAAAACTGTAATCAGATATAAGACTGCTCTGCCCATATTTTAATCCAAACCAAGCACAGGTGATTGCGACTAGCGCAGCACCACACCAAGCTCAACCTCATACACCGTGCCAAGAGACAACATAGAGCAGCTCAAGTTAATGAGGTTACGGTGCCTCTGGTTGACTCACATTACTGAAAAAGTTTGTATCCGTCAACAAAAGGGCCAAACAATATATACTGGTGCTCTGTGCACTGGCTGCTCCCTCTGATAAATTTTAGAGTAAACAGAAAAAAGGGCCAAAACCAGCAATCAGAGTAACATGAAACCTTAAGTACCGCTAATACACTGAGCAGAGGAACAAGTGTTAAAATTAAAGTCAGTAGACTCATTGTATGCTGTTAATCTGGTGCTGAAGTCTCACAAACAAAATCTTCAGATTTTCAGTACTTTCAAAGTTGCATCCAAAGGTATTGCAGCAGTGACCTGGGCTGTGATCATTTTGCAGTTTGCTTGTGTTGCCATCAACACAAAGGCTTAAAAATTATGTGGGGAGGGAACAATTTTAGGTCTGGAATGAGCAAGCTATATAAACCCTATTGAACCATAATGGTCTAATTAATTTTCAGCCACTTTTAACGGTTTATTCATACTACAACATACCTTCATATTCATACTTCAGATTATTAGGATGAAAGTTTTCAAGTTTTTTTATGAAACAATGTGGCAGTTACTCATGAAAGCACATAAACCAGTATTACTGCATTCAGAGACCTCCCACATAGGTGCAAAAGCTAAAATTCATCTAGGTAACATACACATAATATCCAACAATACTTTGGGATGAGAAATTACCTTCATCATTATAGTTTCTTTCCTGAAGGGGTAACTGGAAAGGCCTCATTTTTGGATTGCCAACATTCCCTAAGACAAAAAGTAAAAGGCACATTTTTGAATCATTTCTAAATAGACAAAGGATAATATTTCATTTTAGAAAATTTAAAAATGTTACATTCTTTCCAAAACATGAGTCTTACAAATAGCAAACATACCAAAAACACCGTGAGACCGCTTTACTGAGGTAAAATAACTTACTCCCCTGTATTCTTCTCAAGGCACCTATTCTTGCTAGATGATAAAAGTTACTTACTGACCTGCACTTGAGGTGCAGAGCTAGAACACAGCACCAATTTTAACCTCTTTCCAAGGCAATTCTCTGAATTTCACCATCCCACTTAGCCTGACAACTACTAGTTCCATTCTAGAATGGAAATACTATTTTAGTATAGGTAATCTTTACAATAAAAGGACCAAGCAGTGTGGGACCTTAAGCAGCTACAGAAAGTCTTTCTGGAATGGAGCTGTAAACATATGAACTTTATTTTTACTAAAGGGTGACGGATTCTTTTTTTTATCAAATTTATGCACCCAGTACCCCTAAACATTGTTTAAAATTTTTGAAATGCTCCAGCACAAACTCCTCCTCAGCTAAGAAATGGCTTTTCTCAATACCCAATACATCTTTTACAGATGGCTTTTTTGTTTCCATATCCTGCAGAAATATTTAGGGGCCTTATCTCTCAGAAATCCACAAGTCCTGAAAATAATAGTACACTATTAAGGCCCCCAGTTACACATTGGTGTTGGTAAGTGCAGCTGGAAAAGAGTCACAGCATCCATTACCTAAAGATTCAAAATTACAACTGCTCATGCTAAATCAAATCATTCTCATAGTGAGTATTTACTGAAGTTAATAAAGCAAAATTAGAAGCAGACCACTAGAATACACTGATATTAGTGGAATCTGAAACTAAGGTGGAAAGTTGTGCATGTTTTCTCAGCAAGACCGAACACAAAATAGAAAAGCTTTTGTTTACAAACAACACATTCTTTGTAAAGTCTGTAAGGCAGGAAGCTCAGCACTCTCTTGGCCTGAACTCTGGTAGCTATCTCTATCCTGCAGTACTCTAACACTGCCAGTTAATACACAAAACTCACCATTATGCTGGAATTCTGGATCCTTGAGAGTCCCTTGAATACAACGAGAAGGACTCCAGCAAGGCACAGAGCGGCTTTTGGCTGACTTCAGCACAGGAGAAGTAGAGGAACATTCTTGATGAGCAAGTTCCTCTTGCTTCAGCCTATCAGGAAGACTGTTAGGAGGCCACTGATCCTGCCTGAGTGGCAGAGGATCCAGAGTTCCCAGCCCAGCAGGTGGAGAGGTGAGGAGTGAAACAGCTTCCACATCCATATCACGCTAAAACACAATAGAAAGGAAAAAAAAAAAACAAAAACCCAACATCTCATATACAGCCTTCCAGTACAGCTCCTCACATAAGCAGCAAACGTTGGCTTTACACTGTTACACTTCTCACGAGGGTATGGAAGAGTAAGTATTTCAAGCTTGTGAGACAGCTTCAAGAAAAATCTATGCCTAGTAAGTGTTTAACATGGTCTGAAAGTAATCTAGCTGGGTAAAACCCAAAGCTTCTTTTCTTCACAGCAAAAAAATGTGTTCTTAGATTTTAAACCAACATAACTGTGAGAGTGGTGAGTCGCTGGAAGAGGTTGCCCAGGGAACTTGTGGATGCCCCCACCCTGGAAATGTTTAAGGCCAGGCTGGATGGGGCTTTGAGCAACCTGGTCTAGTTGGAGGTGTCCCTGCCCATGGCAGGGTTTTGGCTGATCTTTAAGGTGCCTTCTAACCCAAACCATTCTATGATTCTGTGATCAACTTCCATGCAATTTTGTCTGCTTCCACTACAGACCTTACTACAGAGCATGCAAGTACTGAAATGCTGCTTGCCTCTGTAGAACATGGACTAAGCACAACTTGACAAAAACTCCACAATGCTGAGAAGAAGACAGTTAACTCCTAAATGTTTCTAAATTTCTTTTAGTAACTATGCAAGCTGCCAAAGAAAGAACCACAAAAGTAAAGGGAGAATGAAACTACCAGGACACATTTACCTACAGGCACCCAACCTCTCCTCCTTCTATTGCTTTCAAGCCAAGGAATCTGGAGCTGGGCCCTGTATCAGTGGCAAGCTACAGACATGTTAATGGGGAGATCTACAGCTCCTGATGGCGACTTTTTTTTATTATTACTTTAAAACAGAGCTCCTGCATTTAGCAGAGAAAGACAAAACGGAGCTCATCCAATCTTGCTCCAATAGTTCCAACTCCTTTTCTTGACACCTCAAAAAAAATTATTTATTCAGGCATCAGCCTGTTTTAGTCACAGATGCTGAGAATTTTAGAATAGTAAATGACAACTCAAGAAAAATACTTATTAAATAAATTATTCACAAATCCTTAAAAAGCATATTCCTAAAACGCACAACAGTAAGTCTCTTTTCTGGCTCACCCGGAAGGGCCTTCTTTTTGAAGCTTCTTTTGCACCTTGCTTAGCTGAAGAAGGGTTTGTTCCTAAACCTCGTGTTCTCTGCTGTGAAGATGAAGACTTCAATTTAGGAGGAGACACGAGAACTGCACCTCCTATTGTAGTGGAGAAGATGAAAAATACTTTATTAACTTAAATGACCTAATAAATTAATTCATATATGTCTTTTTTTTTTCCGTTCTTCAAATAATGCTTTGCATTTAAAAGTCTTTTTACCAACAGCTGGGGTAGTAAGATCATGATGAGTCCTTTGAGCTCCACCAAGCGCTCTCAGCTTTGGAGTAGGAAGCCTGCCACCTGTCCTCGAGGATACAGAAGAAGAATCTGACACAGCTGCAGAAGAATTCAATACTAAGGCTTTCTCACTGCAAGAAAATGAGAAATGACTAAAAGATTAGCCAAGGACTCAGGAGTCTTGCACTCAAGCATTTTGTTTCTAATACACTCCTACAGTGAAGCCTCTAAGGCAAGACAGTGAGAGCCATAAAACACCAACAGCCTGTAACTAAAACATCTGCTTGTAATGGGGAGTCCTAGATTCCAGCCCTTGAGCCTCAGTTTCTGGTTTTTTTTGGTTTTTGGTTTGGTTTGTTGCGTTGTTTTGTTTTGTTTTTTTTTTAATGTAACTGGATAAAAAACATAAACAGTCTAAAGCTGCACTCTTTGTCTCTGTATATCTTGAACGTATGCTGCACAGTAGCAGAGAGTCAAGAGAAGGGCTGGAAAGAATACTCACCCAGAAAAACTTTGAAATTGGTTGCCACCTTAGAGGTGGGAATGTAGCTTTGACTCTTTTCAGTCAATGCGGTGGAACTGAAACCAAGTACCCCACATTTATGCAACCTCTCTAGCCCCCAGGTTGTTAAATAAATCAGCGCTACGACTTCTGTCTTCTTCCTCCAGATGCATTTCAAAAGGAGGTGACATCATACCCACGCTGTGCAAGGAACCTGATGCTATCAGTGCACGCTAGACATGCTAGACGTGCTCAGAGGACATCCAGGCAAAGAATGCCTCATTTCCAGCGCTCGAACAGGCTCAGATAAGATGCAGGTGTTAAGCTGCTCTGCATGGCCAAGTCCAGAGCAGATCTCAGCACACACGCAGCCACATTGTGGGATGACAGAAAAATTTCAATGTTAATCAGAGACACCTCTACGAACTAGGTAATCTCTAGATTATCTCCCCAAAGGAGACAATTACAACTCCTTATGTTCAATTCATGCTGCAACACCAAAGGTAAAACCCAATGAGGAATACAAAATGCTTAGATACTAAGGCAACAAGGGCAGAAGTCATTGAGATTTAACTATCTACCAAATTAAGATATGCAAAATTTGCACAGTAAAAAGCCAGAGACTTCTGTAACTAGATATAATTTGGAACTTTCAACTATCAAATACAGTGCTATGCACTGTACTATACACATATTGATCTCTTGATGTTTCTAAATAATCCCCCAGCTTTTTCTCACTTGTGCTCAGTAACATAACCACTGGTGATTACTGGATCCCAGTAATGCTTTTTCTCCCAAGTCCTTTAACTTTGCCCATGAATTTTTTTAAGAAAAATATGCTTAAGCACAAGATTAGCACGTATCCTTTCCTCCCAGCCCTATCAATCCTATGCTGTCAATCTGAAGCAAATAGTGAGCTTTAATTTTCACTACACTTGGCTGCTATGTAATGAACAGTCTGTTCTGAGAGGTCCATACTGCAAATTTTTAAATTTAGAAAAAAAAAAAAATTAGAAATTTTCGTGCTTCTACAAACTTCTGTCTTGCAAGTTAGAAAACCAGTATTTTCAATGATTGATAGGTCCATTTCTATCAACCAGCTCAGGATCTTGAACTCTCGCATTCCTTATCATACTGTTAAAAACAAAAGTGGTCTCACACCAACTTACACCCTCTTAAGTAAATCTGATTTAAAACCAAAAATTAAAGTACAGATTTCTGAGATGTTTGATAGAAAAGATTATATATATATACACACATCACAAAAATGTTCAGGTTTACCCTTCAGTTTTCTTATCTTCACTGGCATCCTTATTGTTTTCTTCTAACTGCTGATCCACAAGTGCAGCCTGTTCCCCTTGGTTTTCTTCCTCTTCTGTTGACTGCTGATTCCCCCTTTCTTCGGTATCTTCTTGTTCGCCCCAAACTAAACGCCTTTTGACTGGAACAGTTAAGGCATCCGGCACATCTTTCTTCTCAGCGCTGTCCTGGTGTGGCTGTTCACTGGAATCAGGTTGCTGCAGCATTTTGGGGCTTGATGCAGTCTCTTTTTCAGAAATTCTAGGTAACAAAGAAAGCAGTGTTTCATACCACTCAATTGCCTGATATGCGCTTGCCTATGCAGAACACATTGATATGGTTCAGCCCTTTGCCGAAAGTATAGCTCAGATGTTAAGAAGTCGTACAGCTGACATGGTGAATTTCCACTGAAATTTTAACTGATGTTTAAGCACGACCCCTTTTCAAACTAGACTCTATGAACACTCTTCGAAAAAAGGAATGTAGAATTAGGGCTCTATTTCCAACTTAAAACAACAAAGTGCTCAAAAAATACCCAGTTCCATCCATAGGGACTGTCTGATGGCACAGATCTGAAAGTCAAGCAGTTTAGAAGACTCCTTTCTATCAAAAGTTTTGAAAACTCTCAACTGTTCACAGAAGTCAGTGCAAATTAACCCAGAGCACAGAAATGAGATCAGTAATAGGGTCTGCATTTCACAGGCAAAAAGACCAAACCAGCAAATCAAAAAATTTACACCATGCTTAATATCACATATTATAATGTAATAAATACTCTTTTATGTGTCATCCCCTGACCCTTAATAGAGCTACAGTCATGTAAATGGGTAGATCTCTCCCCACAGGCACACACAGTGGGTCGGTTTCCCACATCTGCATACAGCAGTCTTAAGTGCACCAGAGAGAAGCATCCAAGGCACTCTTACCAAATATCAGATCTCAGAGAAGACACAAACCACTTTTTTTTCCCCTCCTTGCTTCAACAATAGCTATCTGCACATTTTACTAATTCTGAGTTTTTCCAGCCAGGGATTTAATATCTGCTAATTCTGACAGTCTTCAAAGAAAGGAGAAAATGGATGTACACCATTCCAGTTCATAAGTTTCCATCTCAGTGTCTATGACTCAACCACAAGATTAATTAATCCTGACAAGAACACTGATAACACCCGAGTAGGGAAAACATATTTCATATCATTTCAGTGGAAAGAAGAATATTACTTCAGTATGACTCAGTGCAAAATTCCTCCAAACTGGATGAGACTAAGGCTGCCACACTAAATATGCATTTGTGAAGAAATACAAGGAGTATCTTTCTCTTGTTTTGGAAGTTTGGACTGTACCTCATTTTCAATTTGAGCACGTATCAACTGATGTTTCTGTGAAGAAGTAAACGCCCTCATCTCCTCTAGAGAATGTATCTATCACAGAATTGTAGAACACGTTGGAAGGGTCTTTGAAAGACCACCTGCTCCAACTTTTCTTGGGGAATGGGAGCCTCCATGAGATTATCTACCATCCTGTCCAGTCACATCTTATATACAGCCAAACATCCAAGATCTCAAGTTACGCTAAGCCTATATTCAGCATTTTGCTCTGTTTCAAAGCTACAGAAAAACAGGCAGGAATGATGACCTTACCCAGCAAGATCTAGTGCTCTAATGTTGTCGCTGATGCCTTCTTCTGAACTGGAATTTGAGGACACATCCCAAAGGCTGTTATTATCGGACAGAATCTGATTAAGATGGTATCGGGAGAAGTGTGTTCCCTCTACTCGTTGCCTGTAAGCCTTTGCTCTTTCTCGAAGTTCTCTCACCTGCACATCAAGGTTTCATAAGTTTCATGTCTGTTTAAAGTTTGCTAATAGACTATAATATTATAATACATTTGCATTAGCTAATGGCAGCTAAAGGAGAAAGGCAAGTTAACCATAATACAGGGCTACCCACAGCACAAATGTTGCATGCCGCAGTAAATGCAACAAAAGGAAAGCAAAAATAACAGAAGTGTATATTTAGTAAGCATGTTTGAGCCATAAAGCCAAAGCAAAATTGGCAATTACTCATTCAGAGAGCACAAGTAGCTATGCAGCAACGATAAGTTTAGTGCTGGATACTAGTTTTTCCATCAGCGCCCAGACACAGTGCTTCAAACATTGAAACAGGAACTTAGATGCAACCAACCTCCATATACCACATGGAATTTAGGGTGTTTTGAGATGCCTAAGGAGAGGAATACAGAATTATTTTTAAATTTCTCATTTTTCTCTCAACAACGTATTGCTATTATCAGCCTTGTAACTTTATTTCAGCCTAAGTAAGAAACCAAATACTAAAAGCCTGTCAACATAGCTCTATGCTGCCTCCCCGAGATTCAGGAAAAAGCTGTAAAACAAATATATCAGTACTGGTATTTCACCAGTGTCGTGATCCGCCAACCTTGAGGAAATTAATTCAGATTTCTAAGCCTTGACACTCAAAAATACATTTCCTAATTTCTGCTTATTTCAGGTCAGTAGATCTATGTGCATGTGTAATACTCAGTTTGGATGCTGTGAACACCGCAACTGTCTCTAGCCACATTAATCTTCATGAGGAACTGATGATTACGAGACACCTCTTGGTGCTACTGTATGTAAGACATAATATCAAAATAATTCCTTCTAGGCTATCAGTAACTGTAAGAATGAGATGTCAGGATTAATCTTAAAAAAAAAAAAGTGAGAAGTCCTCTCTAGACATTATACTACTGATTTTACACTTTCATTTTTATGGTTAAAACTATTTCAACACTCACACTGTCTTGTGTCCTTCCGTCCTTCAACAGGAATAAAAAGCAACAACAAAACTTCTACGTTTAATTGTTCAAAAATAACTTTGTGATATTTTTGTGTGAATTTTGGCTCAGTAAAAAGTGGTTCACAGGAAATAAGTATTTTGTCAAAGAGCGGGAAATCACCACAACTCCCCCAGCACATTTTCACAGCTTTTCTTATTTATTTTTCTTTCATGCTAGACTTCACATCGTTCTTCCTGCAAGGAACAGAGTTAAGTGGGCCTCATTCCACCAAACCCACTAAAAGTTACTGGATGCAGCAGATGGAAATCAACTTAGCCCATGCCAGCTAACATCCCACAATTTGACCCCCTAAACTTCCAGAGAATAGCCCATTAAAAATACATACTTGTTATTTTAAGAGGACAGTTTAAAGTTTGTAGTGCAAGTGATCTATTGGATTATTCACTTCAAGCAGAAGAATGAAAAATTAATTATGATAGCCACAACAGAAGGAATATAAATCCAGAGCAACAGGACACTGCAGGGGGAGGAAGAATACTATGTCTTCAGTGAATTGTGAAGAAGTACAAAGTACAACCATCTCCTTCAGTGACTCAGCAGGCAGCATTATCTCAGCAGGACACAGGCCCCAGAGAATCCTACTGTGATTATGAACTGCCTGCATTAATTTTTCAAAAGCATAACTCAAAGAGATTTTTTTCATTCCACTTGCTGAAAAGCAACCCTTAATAATATATTGTAGAATAGCCATCTAGGAGCAATCACTACAGCTAAGGTCACATCAGGATTCTATTACAGTCTTTGCTTGTTTGGGCTCAGAACTTCAGAAAGTTTGCTTTGGACTCACATGTGCAGTCCCGACTAAGAGAGGAACTAGACTGCGTCAGCCAGAGCTTATCATCTAACCACTTAAGCTAAAGTTGTTCTGCAGGCACCTTCAGCAAAGGTGAGTCACAGCAACCCACCAAAGGCAGAGTTTAGGTTCAGCTTTGAAGAACATTTCTCTTCATGTCACTACAGAACAGGTATGGAATCATGTAGAAACCGCAAGGACTGCTGGGCAGCCTAAGCTGTGAATGGTCAACATACCTTTGTTGCTTTACAATAAAACCACGGCACTTGACGCTTTTTCCAAATTACTCATACTTTCATTAATCTGCTCATAACATAGTTGTCAAATGGTTAGATTCTTTCATATTTCTCAACCCTGAATGAAATATTGTTCAGTCTTACTATTTTAGTCATGCTGGATCCTATCCTGTAGTTCTTAGAACCAAAATATTGATGGATGCTAAAAAAGAAAAAAAAAACTCATACCAAAACCTGGCCAAGGATCAGGTCTATCGGGATTCTTATTAACAGAGGTCATAAGAATTAACCTTGGTTTTCTTCCAACTTGTCTTGAAGACCAGAAAATGCCAAGTTTTAATGATTGCTCTTTGTTTTCACTACACTCACAAAAACCTTCTTTTTGAAGAGTTAACTCTCAATGATATATACAAAAATATTAACAATAGCAAATTAAAGAATCTCTCTATATAGAAAAAAAATCCCACCCAGTCTCACATTTACACAAGCTGATCCTTATTCTTTGTCTAATAGCAAAACCAGTTGTATATGCTATACTGGTTTTGGCTGGGATACTGTTAATTTTCTTTAGGGTGGCTGGGGCCATGCTTTGGATTTTTGATGAAAACAGTGTTGATAATGCAGGGCTGTTTTTGTTATCGCTGAGCAGTGCTCACACAGTGTCAAGGCCTTTTCTGCTCTCACACCACCCCACCAGCAAGCAGGCTGAGGGTGCACAAGAAGCTGGCAGGCGACAGAGTCAGGACAGCTGACCCCAACTGACCAAAGGGATATTCCAGACCACATGACATCATGCTCAGCATGTAAAGCTGGAAAAAGAGGAAGGAAGGGGGAAAATGTTCAGAGTGATAGTGTTTCTCCTCTCAAGTAACAGTTACACATAACGGTGCCCTGCTGTCCTGGGGATGGCTGAACACCTGCCTGCCAACAGGAAGGAGGGAATTAATTCCTTATTTTTATTTGCTTGTGCGCGCAGCTTTTGCTTTACCTGTTAGTTCATCCTGATCCCAGCCCATGGGTTTTCTCACTTTTACCTTTCTGATTCTCCCCCCATCCCACTGAGGAGTGAGCAAGCAGCTGTGTGGGGTGCAGCTACCTACAGGGGTTAAACTATGACACATGCTCACAGGCATGTGATTTACACTTTAAGAGGAGAAATTCAGGTAATTCCAATTATAGAAGTCCCTTCTACAGGAACTCATATTAGGATCTAATGTAGGTATGCATACGTAAAAATGTGGACGTAATCTAAGCACATTTGTCATCAATAAACCATTCATTATTAACAGCCTTTAAATGAATTTGGCTCTTCCAGCTACCCAGCACAACTTCATTTAGAAGGATCTAAAAATCCTAATAATTCTTTTTTTAATTCTCCATGACTACTCCCAAGTGACTTCTTTCTAGTTTCCTCTGCAATACCTTCATCAGCAAGAAAATCTCCATGGAAAAGTCAGACACATCCAAAACACATCTAGAGTGCGGGAATTTCTTGGCTTCTCATATGTTCTAGTTAAATGCTGCACATATTTACTTCCTACATCTCTCAAAAACATGATCCGGAAAGGATTTTGCCTGGTAAACGTCACACCCAACCTCCACTTGCAAGTATCCTCATCCTTTCCCTTGACTCTGCTGCAGTGACTCCTGGCTGTGCTGCAAATTTACTCCAAGGCAATGCATCCCTTTCCCTTTACATGCCTACCAGTCAGGTGTTCTCTAAGCTGAGCACTTCTTCTGACTGCTCTGAATGCTACTGATACAACATCCCGTCTCCAGACAGAAGCCTTACATGTCAGAAAAATGACATAATATTCTACGGAACCATTCTGTATACTGCTTACAGTCAGACAACAGCTTAGATTATTCTACATTATTAGTGGTAGTAAGACTAAATCTAATGTATATATCAATACATAAAAAAAACCAAAAATATTGCTTGGTTTTTGTCCTTTAACATCCTCATGAGGCTGTTTCACAAAATGGATTATCTCACACATACATACACAAAATCTGATCATGAATTATCTCAAACTTCATACACTTTAAATTTTGCAATCTAGTTCTCATTCAGTATTTCATATGTATCCAATTTGTGTTTCTTTTTGTCTAAAAAGAGAAATAAAATGACTTGCTAGATCATGTCCACAGAGAAAAAATAAAACCGAATGCTACCACACTACTCCTGCAATTCCCAGAGAATGTTATTTCCAAAATCTCAAAGCCCAATACCCTAGAGCCATCCACTTCAGCTCTATCTTGCGCTTCAGCTTCATCCCAGCTGATGAGGAAACCCCATTTCCAAGTATTTGCCACACATTTAGCAACATATAGTGTCTCTCAAAAGCTCCATCAGCTGGGAGAACTCTAAATCAATTCAGGAAAATCTGACAGTCGCCGAGCTAGCTCTAGCAGTTTCTTAGCACACTGCTAACAGTTCTGATTTTTACTTGACTAATTCAGAAAACCATAATCAATAATTCTGCTCAGAAATCCTATGGTCCTAGAGCTGTTCAGTATTTTCAGAGTTGTGTCAAACGAGTTCCCATACAGTATAATCCTGATCAGAATCACATGAAAATACTTAGATTGGCTGAAACTTGCAAAAGAAACTCATTTTGTGTTGTGTATGATCGAATTCAGCTGCTGCTTTGAACGGATTCAGTGTGGCAAGCTAACAAACTGATCTTGACTATCAAGCTGACCTAGGCTGATACATATGCTGGCCGTTTCCTTTTATTCCATTGCAATCTCCTGTTATCCAATTCTGCATTTTGAAAACTTCTGCTTGTTAAAACTGGGCTGGACCATCAACACTGAGATTATCTCCTCCAAGAGACTCTGTTCTGAATGATTCTAGGGGAAACAAAACTCTCTCACTTTGGATGTCACATATATTCTTTATGTCACACAATTTCTTATTCTTTTCTTGCTATATATTATACCGGCTTATCAGAATCTGATTGTCTTTGTGTACTCACCTTTGGGAGCCTGAGTCATTAGCATTACAATCTCAAAACTATATCTCATAAACACCACAATTCAAAGGCTTTTGTATCTAAAAATCAAACTACAAAGCATACTTGGGCTTCAGATTTTTAAAGAATACTCACCTGGTTGGGAACTTTACTCCTAATACGAGACCAAGCTCCATCTCTGTAGCAATACTGGGCTGGTGACAAGAATTTTGACCTATACTCAGTGTTCATCCTCCTAAGAAATGAAGGATGAGGGGGAAAAAAAGACAGAAAGAGTAACGCTTGGTATCTAGAACTCTTGTTAAGAGCACTTTTAAAGTTGTATCAACAATCATAAGTATGCTTCCTCTTAAATGGCAGGGCTGATAGGTTAAAAACACGTTTTGAAACACAGCTCATCCAAGACAACTAGGAAAGCTGTGAGAAAGTTCCTTCACAGCTCGTGACTCTTCAAGTAGTTATTCCTGTTGGTTTTTCCTCACGACCCTTCTGCCAGAAGCTTTTGCCCTGACAGCCAAATCAGCAGAACATGATACACACAAATGCCTCAATTACTTCAAAGCAAAGTGCAGCATCTTGGTTTAAGTCACTGATAAAGGTGCACTTGAAAAACAATGCCTGGTTTGGTACCAACGTATCCACGACATTTCCTTCTATGAACTCTACTCTAAAGGCGCTCTGCATATGGGTGGGGTGAACCATTGGGGCGAGAAACATCTGACTACCAGAACAGTGGTTAGTATAATTCATCTAACTATGTCCTACTGGCTTTGATCCGCAAAAGGCCACAGTACTTGAAAAGATGGATTCATTTTCCTTTCTGCCACACACATACATACTGAAAAATTAACACCATCTAACCTACAGCAGGCCAATAAGCAGTACTTCAAGTCCTTAAGCACTGAACTGTGGATTTATCAGCTTAAATCTAAAGAGGTTTTTTGTTTTAGTCTTGCTTCAGAACATTACTAACTTTATTTTAATATATTCAGCATTGGGTGAAAAGTCAGTTTTTTCAGTCCTTCAGAAATAGATCATAAAAGCCTGAAGTCAGAGAATAAAATGCACATCGTAAAAATAAAAATACCAAGGCAAGAGAAAACCTTATATTCAAAATTTCAGTATGTCTTTCTTTGAAACTAACAGGGTTCCTTCAGTTTTGGTTGGAAAACTAATGGATTAGCTCAAGAAACACATCACCGCTGTGCCTTGATCCCAGTTTCTGCAGCTCGCATCCAGAGTGACAGCCCCATCTGCATATTGAGAACTTGCACATTTTCACAGCTATTTGCCCAGTGACTACTTTGGAAAATTCTGTCTTGTGGTACCACACCGAAGGCATAAGAGGCAGAAATTTGTCCTTAAATGAAAAGTCATTGCAAATGATGACGAATTTTGTACACTACTGACTGCAAAATTGACTACCATCTACTGAATCAAAGAGCTCTGAAAAATCAAAGAGTTAAAGGCTTTAACTACACTATACCCACTCACTTTTGCATAAAGCAATTTTATTTCATAGAATTTTGTGTGATCACTATCAGACCTAGGCAAGTCTCCTCTGTTATCTCTAATGCCTTAACACTGCCAGAAAGTCATGTGAATGGAAACAATCACTGGGACATAGAGCAAGCACAAAGACAGCAGAAATGGATTAATTTATGCATTCTAAAACCTACACCCATTCTGGGCTTTTGTTTCTCTTGACATTATCTCAGATGCGTAGAAAAGGAAACACGAGTTCAGTTCCTGCAATGCAGGTATGTGGCAGAAGAAAAAGATACTGTGACAGCATCCAGTAACATACGATTTCATTTTATTTCCATGCTTGTCAGATTACCTAAATGGGACAGATTTCTTCGCTTCCCTTTCATGTGTTTGCTTGTGTTACTCTGGGACAGAATGTGGTGTGGACTACAAAAACCAGACATTAAATACAACCATCACAGTTTTAAGACACGGAACAAGCACAGGAGAGCAGTTTGGAAGGTGACTACAACTTCCAAAGCACTCATTGCAAGTTTAGTAGCACCACTGCACCGATTTAATTTCATTCGTGTTAAATTTATTAATAATATTATTATTGCATCAGAAGGTTCAGCTGAACCAGTTTGGTTACAAAGCTTCCACTTCCACTGCCCAGAGAAGGGGATGGAAATTAAGACTGGACTTAGATGTACCCACAGGAAGGTCCATCCCAGCACTGCAAGGCGGCATTCACCCCTGAAACTGTAGCATGGAGTGGTTATGTGTCCTTTGTCCACCATTCTAAATACCAGGCTGCTGTACACCTGTTCACTAAGCTAGGTTTTCCTATTATATACATACCCACGACTTGTATGTAAAGAGAGGGGCTTTGGACTGATATGTTGCTTATTTTTTTGTTTAGGATGTTTCTGTTCTGATTTCCCTTGTTTTGCTGCATCTTCTGCTGGCTTTTGAAACGGTTCTTCCCTTTTACTCTAAGGCAAAGATAATTTTAAAAATACCACATTAGCTAACAGTTTGAAAACCCCCATATTCTGTTTGACATCAAGCTTTTGTAAAAATTTAGTGTTAGCTGTTTTGCATATTTAATACAAACAAGAATGTTACATTTCTTTGTTATACAAAAAGAAACTAGCAAAATGCCAAAACTAAGATAGTGAGTGCAACATTCAGTTAGTTAGATTAATCCATTTTGTGCACGTAACAAAATGAATTTAACAGGAAACACAGAAATAATACGATACTTGTGCATTCTAACTTGAGTTGTGTACAACTTGTGTATTTCTGGAATTTGTAAAAAATAAACAAACAAAAAAAACCTCTTAGCATAACAGTCAACCCAAAAGGCAAGTTTTTAATTTGCTGCCGTTCTGGTTTATAAACGGTCAAATTGACTTGTTGAGTTTCCATACCAATTTTTCTTTTTTTCCTGCTTATTTTATTATCTTGGAAATCTCATGAATGATTGCTGATTCTGCTAAAGATCTTCATAGACACTGTTCAAATTCAATAAAAGAAAAGAAAACAAAATCCCACCAAAATCCACCAAAACTTTTTCAAGATATCATCAGCAAGGAGATATTGGTATAAACAAAAAGTGTTTTGGACACTTTCACCAAAATTCCCTTCCTGTGCCTTGTATTCCTCACTTTATTAGCTCTCTTGGGAAAGTATAACCTGAATTTCCAATATTAACAACAAAGAAATGCTTTCTGAAAGCCTTGTGCCTTTCAAGCTTTCTTCACATCTGCTGAAAGAGGCAAAAAGGGAAATAAAACTCCTCGCTCCCAGATGAGATTTAAAGCATTGGGTAGGTCTGAGTTTTAAATAAGGTCCCCAACCCAACAATCATCTTTAAGAACAACAAAAGTATCAATGGCTTGAACTGGGCCACAGGCACTCCCATGTTAAACGTGTTTTGCTCAGCAATGGTCCTAGTGAACATGTCTCAGGGAAGCATGGCTGGAAAGCTGTCGGGCAGAAAAGGACCTGGGGGTTCTAATTGACAAGCGGCTGAATACGAGCCAGCAGTGTGCCCAGGTGGCCAAGAAAGCCAATGGCATCCTGGCTTGTATTAGAAATAGTGTGACCAGCAGGAGTA
>JAVSBS010000126.1:0-10311 GCA_033124195.1 Coracias cyanogaster
TCTGCCTTCCTGGAACTGACCATCTGTTGGGAAGGCAAAAAAACATGTACATATTTGTACATTTCACAGATTTTTCTCCATCCAAAACAATAGCACATGACATTTTATCAGCACCCCCTGCTCTGCAATGGAGTTGGTGATTTTTAAGAACCAAATTGCAATACACTGTCTGGACAATGTTGGAATTTTTGGAACATTTCTAAAGACAGTCAGAAGTATCTAGAGGTTGTGTCCCACCCATGTGCTGTTAGCATAGCCAGACTGAACCTGAACCGTGTAGAAATGTGGTGTCAGACTGATGGCGCTCTGCTTCCAGGGAGGTGATGTCTGCAACAGACTCAGACCGTGCTACAGCTCAAAGACTAGAGTAGATTTTATTTCTAGCTGTGCCTTGGATGCAGAATCATTACTTTAGGGAACTTGAGCTTGTCAGAGGAAAACCACTATATGTTGATGTATCTAAACAGAATAATCTCAGTTACAAATAGCCTGAACATTTGCACTGTTCTGTCTTAGAGTTTTATATCTTAAGTTTATTACCTACAGTAATGTCTGCTGATGCCTCAGCACACAAGATTTGAGTACACTGATCCAAAAGGCAACACTGGGAAGGCTATAGCATAGCATCAAAACCAATTATGGGTAAAGAAGCGGTGAAAAAGACTTTGTTGGGACTACAGAAAAATGAAGGACTGAATCCTGGAACCTCAGAGTTAAACAGGGCATGGATGGTATTTTGACTATCTTTTAAGAAATGAATTGTCTGAAAATGGAGTTAAGTTCTTGAATTCTATTAATATTGAACATCCTTCCCTCTCTGTGGTGCTGGCTGCTCTGCAGTTCCTTCACATGCACCTTCTTCAGTCATCTCTTCTGAGAACCAGTGTTTGCTTTATTTGGATGGGAAGTGGTTCCTCAGCTCTGGTATTCCTTTTTGCCTCTTTCTGGACTTTGTTGACATTCACAACTGCATGTAGAATTGCAAATATAGATGCATCACTGGTTTATGCAGTCATAGAATCACAGAATGAATCACAGAATCATAGAATGTATTGGGTTGGAAGTGACCTCCAAAGGTCATCTAGTCCAACCTCCTTACAATAAGCAGGGACATCTCTAACTAGGTCAGGTTGCTCAGAGCCCCATCAAGCCTGACCTTGAATGCCTCCAGTTTCTTTCCCAATGTACTAAGTTCATTTTGTCAATGTTAAGAATTAATTTGGAAAACCACTCTGATAACTACTCTGGAAAGTACTCATAGAGTCTTGCACTTAATTCTTGTCCTGTGACAGCTTAGTTTATTTAAGTGCCTTCAAAAAGGCACTGTTGAAAGATGTATTTAAAAAAAAAAAAAGTGGTACATCAACAGCAGATCTTTATCTCTACCTGTTAATGCTTTTACATTTTTAGATTTCTGGGGCAAGACTTCTCTCTGCAATAGCTATGGTGCCTCTTAACTGAATATTTTATCTATCTGAGATTATTATAACTCAGTTATTTAGTACAGTACTGGGATGGGGGTTTTTTGCTCCATAATCATACCTGCTTTATTTTGCTCTGCAAGAATCCTGAGGTAAGTCACACATATGGCTTGCTGCAATAGGTTAACTCTTCAGAAGTGACAGTCTGACTAGTTGCTATGCACAGCTCCAGGCAAAATCCAGAGCTCCATCTTCTCTAATTTTTTGCTGCCTATTTCAGTCCCCAAGCAGTCGTTTATGATATCTAAAAATAGTGCCTCTGCATTGTGTACTAGTGTGTCTCCCACTGTGCATGACAGATAGGTGACAACTGTCCTTATGGGAAGTGGGAAGACAGAAATCTGGACTCCCATCCTTAGGAAATCAGTCACTGGGGCCTTTTTTAAGGGAAAGGTTTGTTTTAGAAAAATGCTCAGAAGTCATTTGTTACAAGCTGTGAAACAGTTTGTCATGTTACACTGACTCTTTTTTTCATTTTCTTCTAATAACAAAAAATCAGGGGCGATTTCTGTTGTGCTTCCTAAAGATGCCTCTCTTTGCATTTGTCTCATGTCCAATATCGAGTCTTTTTTGCTGCAACTTTTTTTACTGGAAGACCAGCTTTTTACCAGCTCACATTCAGACCAATCTCTTATTTGGTGACTGTTCTCTTGCATGCATCAGTGCAGACCTAGCTATAGATCTCAACCACCAGCTAAAACCTCTTAGCGTTTTTGAATCTTTGCCTAAACACAGATTCACTTCAAACAGAAAAGGGATTCACAAACAGTTCTGTTTAGCATGAACTATATAATAAGACCTTTTCCCTGGCTTGCATGCAGATAATTGAAGTGATCGTAGTATCCTTGGTTTCATAAGTGTCAATCTGCACCAATTTAAGTAAGGTAAAAGGTGCCAACTTGCAACAGGGCTAAGCTGAGGGCCAGGATTCCTTAATATGAGTTTCCTATTCAGTTCAGCAGCATAAAATGATGATGGCTGAACCAGCGCAACAAAACAGGTACTCAACATGTGGTTCAAGCTTTTTTAATTTCTCTGCTGAACTAAACTGGGCAGGAGCACGACCACAATGTGCATATGAAGACTACCAGAAACTTCTAAAGGTCATGTGCAAAAAAATTAAAGAAGATAAAGCTCCTGATGTAACCATGTGGAGGCTTGTGCCCATGATCTACTTCAAAACGAGCTGAGAGCAAAGTCAGGGGTCAGTGCAGATATGTTTATATCATTGGGTACCTAGTCTTCATTATGCATTAATGTTCTTGTCATACCATGTCACCAGCACATCTTCCATGTTTTTTTGAATAACAAACTCCAAAATTATTAGTCTTTGAAATCTTATTAATAGACAAAACTTGGTTTGCGTTAGGCCCCATGATGGCTCTGGAGGAGTTGCCCTTCCTTCCTAAAAGGAGGTTCAAGCAGACCCTGTAACTTCAGTTACCATTGGGAGCAAAGCTTTGTAACTAGGTTTGTAACAAAGACTTATTGCAAGAAGGCATATTTAAAATTATGAGATAATTATATTGCAGTTGACATTCAGGATGAATTAAGGTACTCACTGTGAAAGGGTCAATGCATTTCATTAAGGAAGTGCTGAAAGGCAACATTTTTCGTAACAGTGTGATATTTTGCCATTGCCATCTCCTTTCTTTTTGCTAAGCCTACCAGTGAATTTTGCCTCCAAACAATATAATTTTCAGTGTAATTTGAATAGTTTGTGAAAAATCTTGCCACAATACTTCCCTCCAGTTCCTTCCCAGAAGCTTTAGTCTGGGAAGTTTTAATGTCATATTAAAATGGAAGCACAGTTATGAATTTTCACTGGGTTTGCTGATTCATAGGTCTCACAATTATTTCTCTTAATACTTTTATTTTGTCTTTCATTTTCACAGTAGTCATACAAAAAAACCCCAGTAAAGTAGATAGAAAAAAAACTTATTTTGTAGATCCAACACAATCTTGCTTCTGTTTTCAATTAATGCTGTAATAGGTTATTGGATAAAATAGTACTAAAATACTATTCAGCATGGACTTGAATAGGCTTTGCTCACCGGGCTGTGGTAGCAGAACTAATTTCTTAAGCTCATTTCTCAAGCACTAATCTGAAACAACAGCAAAACCCCAGTGGCCAAACACTTGCCCCAGCTGATGGGACAGAGATAGGGACAGGGACGGGGAGGGTTCAGGCAGGGGAGAGTCCGGACAAGCTTCTGCCTACAAAGAAGCTGCAAAGGCTTTGATTTTGGTTGTAAGGCAGACAAGCCTAGATCCTGGAAATATAGTTTTATTGTTTAAACAATGAAATAGTTAAAATAATTGTAAAATAATTTTTTAAATTATAATCTAAATTATATTATATTAATTATTAATTAAAATAATTGTTTAAATGCTGTACAAGATATTACTGAAGCCAATTATCGCGTTTGGAGTATGTAAGGTCAAGCACATGTCAGTTTTTGTAAGACATGGACGGAAATTTCTCACTTGGATTTCTAGAACTGTGCTCCCACATGCAAAGCACCGTTAGGAGGTCCTTCACATCACAAACCCACTGCGGAGGATTCTCCACATTTCAGTGAAAAGTCAAGCAAGTTATGGGTTTTAGTCTCTTAGCAAATGAGATTTGGAAGTTTCCAAATATGATGATAGGCTGTTACACTACAGAAGCGGTTGACATACAAAACCATGACTATCACGGAGATGACTATGGTAAAGAGGTAAGGATTTAATTTTCAGGTTATTAAAAAACAGTGTTTATTTAAGATCTTTTCTGAATTAGATATGTTAATATTTCCCATTTTTGATCAAGAAGTGAGAATTCCATTTCTGTCAGTACTTAATTATATGTCAAAGATTGAAGAGGTCTGCAACACTGGTAGAATCTGTCCCTAGAGGTTTATGAATCTGGACATTTTAAAGTGTGTTTTCTTTTTTATCTAGGTGATGAAATGGTTGTCTCTACCAGAAAGGGTTTTGTTTCTTCAGTGTCATGAAAAAGCTAGAAGAGCCACCATCGCTAGTCAGGAAAGCACAATTTTAGCACAAGCTCTTTTTTTTTTGCAAGATATATTATTGAAAACACACATATATATTTATTCCTTTCAGAAACCAATTTAATGTTTCACACTTTGACTAGATTTTCAAAACAGAATGTAACCCAAGCAAAAATGACAATGTACTTTCAAGAGTCACATAAGACTTAGGTTGCTTTTATGCACACAGAATGTGGAAGGAGCATAAGACAACTTCAGCTATCACACTGAGATAAACCAGGCACTTTAATCGTAGCTTGCATTTCTTCAGCATCAGGAATGTTGAAATGCACTATGCAAAACCCTTTTCATGTCTTAAAGGACAATATCACCTGGGAAACTCTACGCTAATGACATAAAACTTATCTTGCCTTTTGGAAATTGAAAGTAAGAACAATTTAGGAAAAAAAAAACATTAAGTACATGGGAGCCAGGAAAAAAGAACCTATGCCTATTCATAGACTTTACTAACACTTACAACCTGGTAGTCTTGCCTTGAAATAGAAAACCTGGTTAAATTACACTTTAATTCTTGTTGAAAAGGTTTTCATAATATATTCTAAATTAAAATGTTAAAAGTGGGAATTTCAAAAGTAATTTTACTATTTTAATAGCTCAAAACTTTCAGTAAATGGGTAGCTAGCATGTATGTCACAATGTTTGTAAAATCATTGAAAAGAACTTTATCCATTACGTTTGCTGTAAGTATACATTTCAATAAAAGCATTAATATATATATTCTTTCCAGATTATTATACTTGTAAGGATAAATGTAACCATAATCACCATCTTAATTAAGATTGCACTTGCTGGGTTTGGATTTTTAAAAATAACCTGGAACCAGACACTTTGATGACTAAATGTCAGCACAGAACTCCATGCCATTGCAACGCAAGATGTAGAACTGCAGTAAGTAGGTTTTGCATTAGGCATATGTGGCATTTATAGAGAAATATCGCTACTGAAAGACTCTTAAAACACATTCAGTGGATTTTTCCCAAAATATTAAAAACATCTGTGGTTATAGATTTGTACTTTCATTTCCTTGTAGGTACCTGCAATACACTGAGAAAGTGAAGGCACCAGTTCTTAACAGGAATTTCTGAAGAGGTTCACAAACGCACAGACTGTCACTACTGCAGTTCTCTTCCCAGGAGAAGAAAAGCATTTATTAGCAGAGGTATTTAAGTAAGTTCAGCTTATAAAACATAGAAACTTAAAAAAAATTACCTCATGTAATTTTTTATTTATTATCTTATGTCTGGACACACTCTAACAATTGAGAAAATGAAGAAAAAAAGGAAAGCCTAAGAAAAACACTGATTTTTTTTTTTTTTAATTAAAACTTTAAAGAAGTGCTTTTTGTATTTCAGGTTTGCTTTGACACATTTAATACCAGACAATGGTTTACGTTATAGCTAGACTCTATTACCATCTACTTACAATATGAAATAAGTTAAACTTATGATCCATATATATTGCATATTGGAAACATTTCAGTCTTGGCGATCACTAAGATATAACAGTATGTGATGATTTTTGTCAAATCATTTTCTCAGAATCCTTACAAAACTGTGAGTTAAAGAGTGACTATAAACATTGGTAGAAAAACCACTGATTTTTTTATTTCTGCTTTAGAGGTTTAAGTAATGCCATAAATCCAAGAGTCCTGGAAAATTAGCTCCTTGTATTTTAAAGATACAAAACATTCTGCAAGTGCTACTGAGAATTTTTAAATTGAATAATAAAAGCTTAATTAAGAATGATCCAAAGTGTAAAATAAGGTACTACAAAAATTACTACAAAAAAGCAGCATATATTTTAAATGAAAAGCTATTGAGCAACAGTGCAGCATCAGTCTGGGTTTTGTGTAGCTTTGTATGTGTATCATAGAAATCTATTTCTCCTCTGATTTATGTTACTGATAATAATCGCAAACAATAATAATCCAAAAGAAGTTACATTGCACTAGTTGGAAAAAAATTCCTACGAAAGATAAATTATTTGCAAAGAGGAAATATGATATTAAGGTCTGCAGGTACGCACCTCCGTACCTGAAGATCAGTTCTTTTAAATATTTTCTTTTTAAAGATTTTGTGAGATTCTTTACATTCAAAGTGATTCCCAGGTATTGCAAGAAAAAACCCTTGGTGTTTTCAGCACCAGTTCAAGTTATAAGATGATTTCTGGCACATTTCTTTATAGTTGCATTTATTATAAGTAA
Source organism: Coracias cyanogaster (assembly GCA_033124195.1). Lineage (NCBI taxonomy): Eukaryota > Metazoa > Chordata > Aves > Coraciiformes > Coraciidae > Coracias > Coracias cyanogaster. The sequence goes on from JAVSBS010000126.1 coordinate 6,741, forward strand.
TATATTTTTCCATCAGCAAAAGAAGCTTATTGTAATAGGTAAATGAGAGATACTGTCAGCAACTCATCCAAAAGATCAGTTAGCCATGAAAATAGCCAGCTTTAACTCAGAGCATTGCCTTCAGAAACATTATATACAACTCAGGTTCCTTCTAATCACACAGTAAGCATGAGCCTCCCCAAAAAGTCTTCTGTACTTTCGCAGCTGAAAAGGAAAACATGAAAAACAGTGCAAGATAATTCCCTGAATAAGCAAGAGATGGCAATAATCTCTAGAACATGTAGTATCACTGAAAGATTTTGAGGGAAAGAGGCAGGACCTGGAAAGGAAAGCGATAGGATTTGTTACACGCTTGAGGAATAAACTCAAGGAACTCTTGTCCTACCTGAGCAGAAGAGCAGCTCTAATCATTTATCCCAAGAAGTCTAAATTCTCCCTTAGTGCAACTGGAACAGTCATTGCCTTTAAGAAGTTATGGCCCCTCAGGCAAGAAGAAATCTTGCATAATTTTCCAAAAAAAAATACACTTGTGTATGTAAAATAGGGAGAAAAAAAATCAACCCCCTATCAGTCAATAAAGGACAAAAATGTACTGTCTCCACCATCCTGTATCTAATAAGCTTTTATTGTTACCTTCAAAATGGAACTCGCCTGAAAAGGAAACACACCAGTATAATAATCATCTCAATGTTTTTTTCACCTCCAGATGTAGGCATTGACTGGGATCAGGTTCAGGATCTCATTCCTGGTTCTAATTTGTGGTGTAATTCATAGGCCATTTTGATTAATAGCCTGGCTGACATGCTCCTTTTGTGCTTTCATTTGTTTGGGGTTTTGCCCTGCTTCAGGGCCTGATCCTGCAATCATCAGGCACCCAAACTGATGTGTTTCCTACAAGTTCAGTTATTTGGGCTGCTTTAGTTCCCCTCACATGGAATCTGGATTTGTAAAATCATAGGAAGCCTGGAATTTGTGCCACAGGGGTAACTAATTTCCACAGGCCTTCTCTTCCAGCTCTTCAACTACAGTGTAAGGATGGTGTAAGTTTTCCATTTTCCAGCCATTCGCAGCTGGCCATCTCTGTGTACCCAGCTGGTACAAGTTAAAGCTCGCTCTAATGTAGTCTTGGGCAAAGACTAAGAGAAATGTTATGGGTGCAGGCTATTTGCATCCACTTTAAATACAGTGCCACAATTTTAAGCAGGAAGAAAATCGGTGCTTTAGCAAATATTTCTCAGTGATAGTTAAAAAGGCCCTTTGCAACTGGACCTGCTCCGTTTTCTCTTCCTTGCACAGCTCTTGATGCAAATGTTAAACATTAATGTGATTTCTTAGGCATATTAGGATTTTTTTCCTGGCTACACTGTGTGAAAGGAGGCATCCCTGAAATCTGTAGTCCCTTCTCAGGGAAAAAATGTTGCAAATTTGTACCCATCTGATACTGCACAGTTATAATCCAAGGGAAGGAATATAGATAAGTAGTATCAGAACTATTACAGGCAATTTATTTTTCTTCTGTGTAAACACAATAATGTGGAATAGGCAAGAATGCAAGTCATAATTTGTTTCTGCTTGTGGAATTCAACACCAGTTGAATTAGGGTTGATACTACCACAGCTGTAAGGGATTAAGGGCCAGAGAGGACTTGGAGCACCTTATACATAGGCCTACATGAAGATAAAAATTGTGCAGTACAGGAAATAAATGATGCTCTGAAAAAAAATTAACTATACCTAATCTTTTTCTTACACAATTTTTGCAAAATCACTAGTAAATTAAGGATGTCTTGTAACTTGCAAATCATAGAATCATAGAATGGTTTGGGTTGGAAGGGACCTCAAAAATCATCTAAGTCCACCCCCCCGCCATGGCAGGGACACCTCCCACTAGACCAGGTTGCTCAAGGCCCCATCCAACCTGGCCTTGAACACCTCCACAACCACCCTGGGCAACCTGTGCCAGTGTCTCACCACCCTCAGAGTGAAGAATTTCCTTCTAATTTCCAAGCTAAATCTACCCTCTTCCAGTTTGTACCCATTACCTCTTCTCCTATCACTCCAGGCCTTTGTGAAAAGTCCTTCCCCAGCCTTCTTGTAGGTCCCCTCCAAATACTGGAAGGCTGCAATAAGGTCTCCCCGGAGCCTTCTCTTCTCCAGGCTGAACAAGGCCAATTCTTTCTGCCTGTCTTCGTGTCAAACCACAGACAACAGAATTTAAGAAGAATTTCAAAGTAGAATAATGACAGCTGAAGTGGATAAAAGAGTATGAGAGCATAATCATTACTATACTTTGTACCTTGTCAATATTACTATTTACCAGAGTTTTTTTCCCCATTTCACTCATTTAAAACTTACAATGTATTTGTAGCTGGTATAATTTAATGGTCACAAGATATTCAGAAGATGACATTTAAAATTACTAATTTTAAAATAAATTCTGTAATGACTGGAAGTTTGGATTTAACAAAGCATGTTCTGCCAAATGGCAGATAATTTAAAGTATCTATTGAATCTTTTTTCTTTCTTTCCAAGAGTTGTAATAATTCTGTCTGTAATACACAATCACTTTCTGGATTTAAATTGAGTTCTGAGGTTTGATTATCTTACCAAGTAAACTCACAAAAATAAACATTAAAAATATGTTTGAAGAAATATTCCCAGAAGCATTTTCAGTTATGAAAAAAGAAAAAGCCCCATGTCAATAATATTTTAATTCTTTAAGAGTGTTCAATATCTGGAGACTGAAGGAGGAAAGCTGGTTTCATATATGTCCAACTATAGCTTTTTGAGGAGACTCAATAATAGGACATGTATATTCATAAGGAAAAACATTCATTTAGTTCATCAGGAGGAGGCTAATCACCTCAGTATGCAGATTTCTGCAAAATCTTGTTCAGTCACAAATTAACTTCATCTATATTTAGCTCAGACATGATAAATCCACTGAGTTTACATATACCCATTTATATAACATTTGGGAAAAAAAATAAACCTGCAATAGGCAATTAAACTAAAGGACTAATTATCCACAGATATTTGGCCAAGGCAGATGTCAAGTCACTGAGAGTAATTCTGGTGAGATATATCACATGGTAGTATTACTTTGGATTGCTATAGTAATTATTTTAACAAATCTGTTACACTCTCATTGAAGCTTTCTATAAAAATTTCTAAAACCAGGAAAGTATTTAATTTTTTAAAAAATCCTGCTGTACTTCAGATTTGAGGGATTCTAAGAATATTAAGGAAATTTAATATCTAAATCTAGTTTTGAAAGAAAGGACTTTCAATTATATAAGGAAACGTTGCCTTATGATTCAGTATAGTTTCACAGGAGCTAGTTATAGTCATGGGGACTGAAAGTACTTCAGCTGTGCTAAAAAGAAACTAAGAACAAGTGACCTACTCAAACGTTTTATCACTTTCTTGCGTGGATTTTGTAGTAGTGACTATTGTAAAAACACAATCTTTAAGCAATTTTAAAGATCTTCTTAAAGAGTCCAGCGCAGAGCCACCAAGATGATGAAGGGAGTGGAACATCTCCCTTATGAGGAAAGGCTGAAGGAGCTGGG
>JAVSBS010000127.1:0-19008 GCA_033124195.1 Coracias cyanogaster
CGGGCCGGGCCGGGGGGACAGCGCCGGCAGCGCCGCAGCCCTGTCCCCGTGGGCGCGGAGGGGCCGCGCCGTCCGTCAGGGGCGTCCCCCGGGGCCGCCGCGGCTGCAAGCGACCGGTACGGACGCGCCGCCGGTGCGGGCCCGCTCCGCTCCGCCTCGGCCCGGGCCGCTCCAGCCCGCTCGGAGCGGCGGAGCAGGCGGGGGGCGAAGGTGGGAGGCCGGCCGGGAGGAGCCGGGCCTTCCCCTGCCAGCCCGGGCGGCCGTTCCCCACCCTCGGCCCGGGCGAGGCCCTCCTTCGCTCCCGGCCGGGGCCGGTGCCGGTGCCGCCCGGACCAACCCCTCCTGGCCCCCGCGGAGCCCGGGCTGCGCCCGGAAGAGAGTGTTACTGCGGGGTGCTGGGCGCGGGGGTGCCGGGGCTGCGGCGGGCCCCTCGGTGCTGCGGGGATAGCTCGGTGCTGGCCCCCGGCCCCCCCGGGCAGAGCTTTCCGTGCCCTGCGGCGAGGAGCAGGGTCAGACCCTCCTGGTGCTGGCCGGAGCGCTCGGGAAGCTGGCGGAGCCCTCCGGCCTCGCCGGCTCGGCACCCCCGCCAGTGAAACGCTGTCCCCGCAAACAGGTGACCTGCTGCGGTGCTCAGGAGGAGCTGGCGAGCGGGGTGCTGGGCAGGGAGCGATGCTGAGCTCGGGGCTGCCTGCCCTCTGCTCTCTGCCTCCTCTCCTCCGTGCCCGCAGTAAGCCCCTGCCCAGCAATAGGCAAACGCTTTGTTCCGCTTCTGTTGTCGTCTTTATTTTCTCCTCGGAAGGGAACTCACCTGAAGCTTGTTTTGAATGGACAGAGTCCAGGTTTGGGGCAGTCGGGGTTTATTTCTTCAGTTTTTTTGGCTGTCAGCTGCCGTCAGTGTCAGGAAGGCTGGAAGGATGCAGGGATGCGTCCAGGGCAGATCGAGCTGCGTGGCTGAAGTTATTCCTGTGACCTCCCCTCTACTGTTCTCCCTCCTGGGTTGCTGCTGGCTGGGCGCTGGTGGGTGCTGGGTGCTCGGGTACAGAAACGTGTCTTTAGATTGGACCTACCTGGCAAGAGCTTCAGACCCTCTGGCACCGCTGTGTTCACAGCCTGGGTTGTGCTAGGCACAGAAGCGATGTGGGGTCTGGGGGGGCTCTGGCTGGGTGGTTTGGGGTCAGGGTGCCACGGGGCACCTGTGGTGTTGCTCCGGTCACACACCCTGCACAGGATCAGGGGCTTATCTACAGCCCCTCTGCCTCCCGGTGCTTTATGTGCTCTCCTAATCCATGTGTAATCTTTTCCCGTGGGCTCTCCATAGCCCTTCCCGTCCTGTCTCTCGCGCAGGGTTAGTGGTGCTTAACAAATCCCTCCTGGGCACCCTCTTTTCTGAACAACTTGCTGAAAAGTCTCCGTTTTACCAGTCCGGTGATTTTATTTGTTTAACGCAGCCTGGCTCAAGGGCTCCTGAGGCCTTTTTCTTTTCCAGGTACAAGGCGTCATTTACATTTTTATCAGCGCTGGCAATTTCAGTTCAGAAACTTAAAAAGGGACTTGACATTTTTTGAAGTCATCTTAAACCCATTGAATTTTAAGATCCCACGCTTAAAGCAAAAGAAAATTCAGCTTTCTGGAAGTAGAACAGGTTTAAGAATTAAACATGTCTCTCAAATGCTTCAGTTGCCACCTGCCCCTCCCCAGGTTTCTCACCACCATTTGCTGGAGCTCGAGGAACAGGCAGTGAATCTACCAGGCAACGCAACTGAAACGCACCCAGTTCCCTTCCTGTCCAAGCCCCTGGTTGAAGCCGTGCGAGCAAGTGTTTCAGAGGTTGTGCTGGGGCGTAAAGATCCGACCAAACAAATTCAGGTTGTGAGCCCACGTTAGGAATTACCTCCTGAGTGGAGGGCAGTTGGCCAGAATATTTAAAGTTTGTGCTTAGTAGTCAGGGTTTTGTTTTCATTTGGAACAGGGTGGCTTGTAGGATTTTTAGTTGGAGCCAGGGCTGTTTGCTGAATAAACAGCTTTTAGGAGTTGGTGTGACTTTTAGCTTTTCAGGGCATTTTTCAAGCTCATGGTGAAGTGTTATAGTCCCTGGGGTTTTAGCCTCTCTCTGGGCTGCCAGTCTCCCCAGGACAGAGCCAGCACGAAGGAGCTGGTGCAGCTGGGCATCCCAAACAGTGCTGGGAGAGTGGGCTGTGTCACATATCGCTGTGTAACATGTCGCGAGCGGCAGCCAGCCCTCTCCACGCAGCTCTGCCAGCTCCTACCCCAACCCCTCTCTGCCTTGGGCTAATGCACGCGGCAGCGCATAGGGGTAGACTGAAACTGTATGAGCAGCTCCAGTGTTGAATTTCACAGCTTTTAGTATTTGTGTGCTGCTGAATTCACAGAGAGGGGAGAGGAGCTGCGACTTCAGGCCTTTTCTTTCTCTTGTTTGCCTTAACCCAGGGACTCATATAATTTTGGCTTACTGGAGCTGTCCCGCATTCCTCGCTCCCCAATCCCTGCAAGCAGCTGCTGGCTCAAGCAGCGTTCGGCAGCGAGAACTGGCAGGAGGCTGAAATACGCCCCTCGCTCCTCCTTTGGACCAGCAGTCCCAGCGCAGGAAATATTTTTCCGTTCTGATGGGGAAGCGAATGTCGGAGACGCGACGCGCGCACACAGCCAGGCCGGGTACCTTTGCGTGAGGTCCAGGATTCAAAGCTGCCATCCAAGGGGCTGAGCAGTAGACCTTTGTCACCCGGCTGTCCTCGGCCAGCGTCCCGGCAAGCACAAGGTGGTGCGTGAAGGAGGCGGCTTTTCTTCTGGGATGCTCTTTTTTACATTTCCTGCTGCTCTATTTCAAAAAGGAAGGAAAACAACTCACCGACTCCCTCCAAACAGCCTCTCGTGATTCTTCTGCTCCGCTTGTGGCTACAGGATGTGCCGATGAATGTTTAGTAACAAGGACTTTGGTGGTAAAAAGGTGTTTGTTCTGTATTTGGGGTTCAGAGCACCTCATGCAGGTGGGTGGGACAGAAAACCCTGCAGCCCTGCTTTGGCTAAGGCTGGTCCGGGCTGAGCGTGGGTGTGCTGGCGATCGCTGAGATGTTTTGGTGTGAAACCTGCCATAAAAAGGACTGGCAGAGGCAGGTGTTGGGTTTGATACCTCAACTCTTAATTTGCTGGTGTGAGCAGTAAAATAACTGTCCTTGGTGCATTAGGGGAGAATGAATTATGTGGAAAAGATTGCTTGCAGAGACCAGGGTCTTCTGTTGGCGATGTCGAGCGGTTTGTCACCAACACTGGTTGAGCTGGGGGTGTTCTGCAAAAATCTCAGAGCAGCTCATAAACTAATTTGCAACGAATTCCTGGAGAAAGCGTTGCTTTCCTCTTATAAATGCAGACATGTGGGTGTGTCTGTTCTTTGCTTGCTCTTCTATTTCTTTTTTTAAGCTAGCAAGCCACACGAGCATGATGGATGGGACACTCCATGGAGCGTGGGCTCTTCCCCCATCCGGCTGGGATGACATTCTCTGCGCAGATGGCATCCTCCAGTGGAAGCCACCTACTGCTGCTCTGCCTCTTGGGAGACCTGAACTTTTCCATTTGATGGGAAGGAAGCTCATAGCTCCCTGCTGACTGCGGGGAGTTAAGCGAGCAATCAATGACAGGAGACCTTAGGAGGGAGAAGGCGACTGTATTTTAAAACAAGGCTAATTTTGCTCGTTCACAGTCATACCCACTGGCTCATGAGCACCAGCACAGGGTTCTCTGAGTGGTCTGTCTGGCATTCAGGCACTAAGGCACGTGTATCCAGATGGTCTGGGCAGGATTCCTTGCAATGACACAGAAGACGAGGAATGCTACGTGTCAGGCCTCTAGTGTCTTGGACAGCTTGGCAACCATGTGGTGGCTTTGGGTCTGCGTTTTTACGTCCCTTGGGGTCTAAGAGTGAGGGTGATCTTTAGTGTCTGTGAGTCATTAGGATTTACTCACTGCCCTTTGTGTCTATCTGGGTGTCTTAAGGCTCTGACCCCGTCTTCTGTTCTTCCCCAAATCATCTCTTGGCTTGAGTCTGTTTCAAGGTGTTCCTTGTGTTCCAGCCTGAGAAGCTGCAGCTAGGTGTACTGCAATCTTGAGAACCTGCTGTATCGCTTCCCTCAGCACAGGCTGTTTATTACATCCTGTGTTCCTCCTGATACTTCCCTACTCCCTCCCATCCATTCTTCACTTGGATCTTGCTCCATATGTGTATTTCTGCAGTTTGCAGGCTGTATGTAAAGGATTGCCTTCTGGCTTTGTGTGTGTGTATAACAGCGCAGAAGGGGTCAAGGGACTGATCCTGCATCAAAACGGAGTGGTCAGAAGCCTTGAACAGAGCTGACATAGGCCTGAAGCTCAGATCAGTGCGAAGAGTTTGGGAACCTCTTGTGTGACCAAGTCCTTCATGTGAGCACGTGCTGAGAGCTCCTGCTCTTGTGAGCAGCTCGTGTCAGGGTGTTCAGAGTGTAATGCTGTCAGGACCGGTGCTGAGCGTGGCTGGGGAGGGGTGCCGAGTAGCCCTGGCTCTCTACTGGCTGGTGAGCATCTGAACTTGGGTCAGGGCTTATGGATCTGCCTAACACCGATAAGCAGCAGGTCTCTGGTGGCTCTGGTGGTGTCTGGTGCTGCAAACCATAGGAAGTGGAGGCTCACCTAGGAGGTTTTGCTCTAAATAAGCCAGGGAAGTTCTAGCATGAGGTGGTGGTACCTCATCTGCTCTTGACCAGAGGGTCTTGAGGCCGATCTGCTTCTCTCTAGTCTCCTAAATGCACAGTGAGCATCTGCTGTGAAAGGCTGAGCTTGTTTCCCTCTTGTAAACGGCTGGTGTGGTATGGCTGCAGGGTGGGGTGGATTTGAGGCATCATTCTCAGCTCTGTGCTCTCTTTGTGTCTTGCTGCAGGTCCCCCAGAAGAAGATGGTGTAAGGGCAGCCGGCACAGCTGCCACTTCCAACCGCGGCGTGCCCAGACCTCAGGGAGGAACATGGCAGCAGCTCAGGGAGCAGGAAGCAGTTCTGCCGGGCCATCCGGACTCCCCGGTTCTGCCCCGGGGCACAGCAGCAGCTCCACAGCAGTGGCAGTGTGGGAATGGCAGGATGAATTTGGCAGGTGGAGGCCGTACCGAGGGAACGTCTGCAGCTACATTGAACAGGTTTTTCAGGCCTCTCAGCAGAAGGGCCGACGTTCAGGGTCAGGGCTCGTCAGCAGCATCCCTTTGGGACATGCGGATCCCGGCTTGGCCCCTTATGTCATCGACATCCCAAGCTTGACGCAGTTCCGGCAGGACACAGGTAAGGGTGATTCCCCTGCTGTGGTTTTGGTGAGGCTCCTTCTGTGCTTGGACATCAGTGGGGCCTCATTCTGTGTAGGAGAGCCCTGCGAAGCTCTGCTGCCACTGCCAGTTTGTTGAGGGGTGGTATGTCTGCTGCTCTCCTGATGCTCTCCGGATACTAGCACGTGAAAAAATCAGTGTTGGCTGGGGCAGCGGTGATCTCTTAAGGAGCCTCATCACAGGGCCTCTGGAGCTGAGAAGCTGGTGAGCCAACCAGAGCACTCAGAGCTGGAAACTTTCTTCCTGCCCCCCACCCACAGCCATTCAAGACCACTCGCATAAAAAGGCCTTTTTGACGATTCAAACCTTCCCGTTTGAATCCCTTGTTCCCTCCGCAACTGGAGTGCCAGCTGCTTTCCCTTGGCACGCCGCCCTGCGCAAGCTGCTTTGCGAAGCCTGCAGCCCCCGCAGAGGCTGTCGTGCTGCAGCAGAACGCTCCCCGCACTCCTGCTCTGCGAGGCTGGCTTGCTTCCTCCCAGGGAGAAAGGGCAGGCTGGGCTTAACAGCAGGATTGAGGCTTAATTTTTCATTCTCCTCTCATCTCTCCTGGGGTCACTGAGGCTAGCAGCTCAGAATTTGCTGAGATGCCTCCTACCCTCTTTTGCTCCAGATGTGCTGAGCAGCTGTAGCTTAGAAGAGGGGCAGGGGTGGAATGTATGCTCTTCATCTCTGGAAAATCCAGGGAGATCCCAAATTACACACTCTGAATGAAAGGCTGCTTTGGAAAATTCTCCAGGCATGTTTCCCCTTTGCCAACGTGACCAGGACGCAGCCAAGCATCACCACAAGCTTCAGAGCCGGGCAGCACGCTGGGCTCTTACCAACTGAAGCACTTAAGTGAGCAATATCTTGAATCAGCTGCACAACTGGGCAATTGCTACAGGAAGGGGAAGTGGTTGAAGCAAATGCGAGTGGCCATCACAGCTGCATCCGTGTTTTTATTCTGACTTGGTGACCTTGGGATTAGTTGTTCTAGCAGTGTCCTGGGTGAGGAGCTTTCTTAGCTCGATGCCTTGGCCGGTCTGCTCAGCATGCCCTGTTTGAGCATGTAGAAGCCCTGCTGAGGCTGTTGCTTCCAGCAGTACAGCATGGACCACCAGAGCTGGCACCTGTGTCCTGTTTTCTTCATGCCTGACTTGTGAAGCAACCTTCCAGCCTCCTGCCCTTTCAGCCAGTGATCCATGGGCAACAGTCCTGGACTGTCCCTTGTCAGGAAATGGCCCAGCTTGGTGAGGATGAGCCCAGTGAGCCTGTGAGAGGGTGAAAGGTGTGTCCCAGCGTGAATGGGACATCCTTTAGCTCTGCAGAAAAGGACCTGGGAGTTCTAGTGGACAAGTTCACCATGAGCCAGCAACATGCCCTCATAGCCAAGAAGGCCAGTCATGTCCTGGGGTGCATGAAGAAGAGTGTGACCAGCAGGTCGAGAGAGGTTCTCCTCCTCCTCTATTCTGCCCTAGTGAGGCCACCTCTGGAGTGTTGTGTCCAGTGCTGGGCTCTCCAGTTCAAGAGAGACAAGGAACTACTGGAGAGAGTCCAGCAGAGACTACAAGATGCTGAGTGGAGTGGAGCACCTCTGTGCCGAGGAAAGGCTGAGAGCCCTTGGGGCTGTTGTGCTGGAGGAGCCTGAGAGGGGATCTAATCAATGATCATCAATATCCAAAGGGTGGAGGGCAAGAGGATGGGACCAGACTCTTGTCAGTGGTGCCCAGGGACAGGACAAGGGGCAATGGGCACAAACTGGACACAGGAGGTTCCATTTGAACAGGAGGAGAAACTTCTTTGGTGTGACGGTGGCAGAGCCTGGCCCAGGCTGCCCAGAGAGGTTGTGGAGTCTCCTTCAGATTCAGAACCTGCCTAGATGTGACCCTGGGCCCCCTGCTCTGGGTGATTGTGCTGGAGCAGAGGAGCTGGATGAGATGATCTCCAGAGGTCCCTTCCAACCCCACCATTCTGTGATTCTCCGCAAGTGAAGCTCGCTCTCCTTAGAGGTCTTGTGTCTCTTTGATATAGACCCTCGTGAAAGGTCTCAAAACACCTAGTGAATGTTGACCATCGCAGGATGGTTCAGGGTTGGTCATCTCTGGGGCACAGTCGAGTACAATTTTGGATATGGCATTGGCTGGCATGTTCCTGTCTTTCCTTAGATCTGTGGTTGAGTTGTTAATAATAAAGAGGCTGATTCCACTTCCTGGCTCTTCTGCAGCATTTCCCACTGATCCAGAGGGATGCTGATCAGAGTGGCCGGTCTGTGAGCCTCCCTCCGCAGGTATCTGTGTGCTCTGCAACGTGACTATTGGAAACGTTCTCAGATCCCCTCTGAATGGCCCAGTTCTAGGTGAAGCTTCTTCTCTCTGCAGGGCTCTGCCTTAAGCAAGAACCTTTCTGAGCGAGCATCCAGCTGACCTTTGTCATGTGCTGGAGAAAAGAATCTCTGCAGGAAACATCCCCATGAAAAACCTCTAAACTGAGCAAAAAATAGGCTGTTGTATTTTGCTCATTAGCCGTTAGACGGACAAATGGGCTCTTCACAGGAAGCCGGAGAGAATAACAGGAAAGCAGTGTCAACGGGACCAGTGTCCCCAGCACCGTGGGCTGACAGCTGTGCAGGGGGATCTTCTGGGCAGGATTAGCTGTGGGCTTCAGCTGCTGGTTGAGGCAGAGTAGGCGGGAGTGAATGTAGGCGAGCAGGAGGAGTTGTCCTTTTGACACAGCTGTTTGCCCACCCTGGAGAGGAATGCTGGCTTCCCTGCCAGCCTCGGGGAACGGGGATGTTTTCCAAGTGCATGGCTTTGGTCTTGCTACTGGCTCCTAAAAGCTCTTGTCCCTGCTGCTGCTATTTGGGGGGATTAAAACCACAGGTTTCCTGCTAACTCCTCAAGTCCTCTGTGCTGCTTTTAGCTTCTGACCTGCCCATGGAGCAGGGGCAGGTTTGCTATCTCCTGGGAGATGTGTCCTGCTGGGCTTTCTGACACCCCGCTTTCCCCTTGGTAGTCCCCTTTCTCCTGGGAGCAGGTTCCCGGCACTCCTCTCTAAAAGTAGTGCATTTCTCACCACCTTTCCTCCAGCCTAGTCTCATCCCCAGTACTCCTGCCCAGGGGTCGTCCCTGATGCTGTCGTCCTGTTGAGGCCATAGGTTTGTGCTTCTAAAACTTGGCAGGACGTGCTTGCTGGATAGGAGCAGTTGTTGTTAGAGTTTGCTTTTGGCTGCTTCTATTTGCTTTCCCACGTAAGATGTTGATTCCTGGCTGGGGAAGGTTGCCATGGTTCTGTTGATACCTTCTGCCCTGACTTCTGCCAGGGAACAGCCTTGTCCCACAGGTATTCCTGAGCTTTGTAGTGGAGCTATTTGGGTTCAACCCCAGTTCTTACGGGGGAGGTTGCTGTTTCACAGCTGCTAGTAGCTTTTTAGGTGTGCTAATGAGACGTTGCCTGTTGGATGGTGTCACTGGAGAGCCCTGCTCCGCAGTAAGCAAGGTGCTTGGTGCTGCTCTGAGCACTGAAGAAGCAGGTTGGGAGTAAGTGCTGGCCCTTTCCTGGCTGCTCATGGATGGGCTGAGGCTGCTCCATTCCCCAGTGCCTGCAGCTCCCCAGCAGAAACAGGAGCCTTGCCGTTTCTCGGTCTGGCCATTCTGCCTCTGAGAGAGCCTCAACCTGTATGGCACCTCTGGAGCTCAGGTCTGTTGTTCCTGATTTTCTGCAGTGACACATGGGACATACCTGCTCAGGGTCTCGCTGTGGTCTGCCCACCAAAGTGCTGTGCAGAAACCACCCAGCACCATTTACAGAGTGTGATAGGAGCAGAGATGTGACTTTCATGATGGCAAGCAGAATTTTTAGCAGCGAGGAGGCAGTTAATGCCCTTCTGGTTTGAGTCGAGTCCTGGCAGTCTCTGCAGTACCCCATGAGCACAGGTTAGAAATAAGAGCAGTGTGAGGCAGAGATACTCGTGCCAGCATTCAGCTAGCCAGAGCCTGAATGCAGGTAGCAGGTGGGTTTTGGCAGTGTGGAGCCCCACGTGGGCTGTCCTTCCTCTTCCTCGGGATGTGCTAGGCGGGAGTAAAGCTTGCTTGGATTGTATGGCCCCACGGAGCCACCAGCACCATCCAGGGCAGTTCTCCGCAGGCTTTAGGTGCGAATACTCTTTTTATCCGTAGTCCTGGAGCTCATTGCTCTCATGACCTCTTAAGAAGCTTTATTTTATCTTTTCTTCTTGGTGCTGTTCTCTGAACCTCCACCTGCCTGCATCCTGAGACTCGCTTGCCCCACGGCGTTTCCTGTTCCTCGCTCTCCGTGGAGCTGCTGAGGATTTTCCCAGCAGCAGCAGTTTTGACCTGGGTGCAGGAACCTGTTTTTGCAGAGGTTGCAGAGCTGCTGTCCTGTTGGGTGGCTCACCTTGCGCTCGTTAGGCTTTTTCTATTTTACGGAAAGGAATAAAGTAACCAGGAGTGAAGTCATCCAGGAGAGCCAGCCTTCCAGGGGGTTTGAGCTCCTGCTGCCGCTGTTGATCTGCCTTGTGAGAGCAGCGTGTCTGCTTTCATTTCTCTTCCTTTGTCTGAACAGCTGCTCTGTCCAGTTTCCAATTTCATTGTCTTCTCCTTTCTAGTCTTCCTATACCTCCCGACAGCCAGGAGCCTGGAGAATCTGGCCCTGTCTGTCCCCTCTCCACAGTCCTTGTGGGGCTTCCCTCACTCCCCCAGGAGCAGAATTGCCCAGACCCTTGTGTAGGGAGGTGGGCGTTCAGCCCCTTAAGCGCTCCTGCAAAGCGCTTCCCGGTGCTGTCCTGTCTCTATAGTTACTCTGTTGTCAAGGCTGTGGGAGTTGGGTTTTTTTTTCACCAGATCTGTGCCTCAGCCTGGTTTAAGTTGTATTTTTTATTTATTTTTTTTTTTACCGTCAGGGAGGCATGTGTTATCGCTATGCCTCTGTACTCGGGTGTGGCTGTCTCTGCATCCTCTCTCCTTCCCTCCTTTCCCACCCTTCCTCCCCGCAGCTTTTGAACCTGTTGCCAGCCCACAATCAGATCTGGCAGAGGGACAGGGATCTCGGGGGTATTGCGTTTCTCTCGGCTTCGTGAGCAAACCCAGCCCTGTTGGGAAGAGAAAGACCCTGTTGAGGGAGAGGTGAAGAAGGCCACCCTGACGTAGACACCACAGATCTGTGCAGAAACAAGTCCCTGAGACAGCGTTCTCCTTAATTTTCTGCTCACAAAATGATTTTATTTCCTCCCCCTCTCCCCACGCAGGGACGATGCGGGCCGTCCACAGGCACCTCTTCCCTGGAGACTCCGCTGCTGGACAGGGCATCGTCTGGGAGTGGCAGAATGACGAAGGCGGATGGTCCCCCTACGAGATGAGCATCTGTGTCTTCCTGGAGCAAGCCCACGCTACAAACCACAAGCAAGTGGATCTCGGGCCCTTGGGCTACAACTACGAAGTTGACTTTGTGGCTCAAGTCCAGACCAACAAGACCACGAGGTTCCGCCGCAGCATTCAGAGGCGCTTGGACACCCCGTACCCCGTGACAGCCTCCTTGGCACCCCTTCACACGGGGGTGGCTTGTTCTTGCCAGCAGTGCTGGCTCAACAGTGGGACTGGTCCCATCACCACGCGCTACCGCCACTCCATGATAAACTTTCCCAACTCTTCTGCTACTCATCAGGTTTCCGGTAGGACAGCATCAGTAAGTTCTTCCAGTGTCGGCTTCGTACCCTATAACAAACCTGCTTTGTCTGGAGCAAGGTCAACACCAAGACTCAATGCACAGAGCACATGGGCTTTGCCTCAAGCTGGGGGCCCCACCACAGGACTGTCTGCATCTAACGGAGTCAGGTACAGACCCTAATTCACCTTTAAATACTCTGCTTGTGTCTGAGAGACCTGCTGTGCTCAGGTCTTCAGTATCTAGGAGCCTTCTCTGTCCCAGAGTCTTCTGGGACAAGGTCTTGTCCCTAAAGAAGGGACAAGAGTCTTCTCCCTAGAAGAAGGTAGAGGTTTGTGCCTTTGCATCCATTACAGTGGATGAAAAGGCTTCTCCTCTCCTTTCTGCTTCTTTTCTCCCACCTGAAGTATAGTCCCTGCCTACTAGTCTCCCTGAGCCACTGGAGAAAGCAGTCAGGTTGAGATTCTGCAGGTTTGAGAAAATTAATAGGGATTGGTAGTATTTTGAGTTATACTTACCTTTGAGTGTGACTGGGTGAATGAAAAGAGGGCTTGTGAACACCTTTATTTAATTCAAAACATGCAGTAAACAGTGGAAAACTGCGATGTTCAAAGCTCTTCCCCTTCAAGGAGAGACCACAGGACCCGCTGTGTGTGGCTGAGACCTTGTGGATTCTCTGCCAAAATCAGGAAGTCCATCTTGGATATCCTTAAGGTGGACAAGCAGAGAAGAACAAACCCCTAAGACAGATTTGCTCAAGGATTTTTTTTAAAATCCATTGTGAAGATGTTTAGCAAACCAAACCAGTCATTTACTTGCCCCTTCCTTTGGTACCTTGAACCCTCTCTAGCTGAAATCAGTGGGGTGACACTAGCAGTTTGAGTGGTGTCCACACTGTTGGTCAGGTTAAATGCTGATGCAGAGCAGAGATGCCACTGGATAATCACAGAAGAGGGGGTTTTTTGTGCACATCAAGGTGCTGTGGGGCTTTGCTCTTGCAATGTTGGAGGCCTGGAAGCACAAGCAGGACTAAGTGATTTAAAATCCAACCTTGTGAGGGTCCTCTCCAGCGACCCTCTCTTGGCTGGGTGTTCTGGTGAACTCTGGCTCTCTGGAGGGAGCTTGTTACTTTGAAGACAGGACTGGAAGCTGTGGTGCTGGTTGAAGCCCAGCTTGCTTTCTTTGAGTTGTCACCCCTGAAACACTCCAGCCTGTGTTGATGGGTCACTTGCGCTGGCTGCTGATCCATTTGCACCATGGCTCTTCTCTTCTGAAGCTGGTGTGCGTCTCACAGCTCCCATGAGTGAGCAGCTGGAGCTGAAGGAGGGCTGTTTGCACCTTACTGTTGTGGGAGGAAGGGCTGTGCTTCTCTTCAGGCCCTTTGGCTCTTGCCAGCTAAACGAAAAGCAAAGGTGTGGTCTGACAGCTTGGCTCCTCTTCAGGACGTGGGCTTGGTTGGTTATCCCCCAGGAGCTGGAGGCACTGGGCTCCAACAGGGAATTTGGCACTGGGGTTGGTCAGTGTCACCTTTTCAAAGTGGGTGCTTCATGGCTTGTTCTTGTAGGATGGCCTCTGTGAGGCCTGGACAGCCAAGCCAAGGCAGATCACTACCAACAGGCTTTCAGGGTCTTAACTCTTGCTGTGCCCAAGCCTAGCAGAGGTCTTTGTGGCCTGTCTGTGTATCAGCCAGCATTAAACCAAGAACCAAGCAAGGTCTTCTCTAATGTGAGGGTGGCAGAGCTGCCCAGAGAGGTTGTGGAGTCTCCTCCTCTGGAGAGATTCTAAACCCACCTGGATGAAATCCTGGGCACCCTGTTCTGGGTGACCTGCTGGAACAGGGGGTTGGACCAGATGCTCTCCAGAGGTTCCTTCCAACCCCACCGTGCTGGGATTCTGTGAAGGGCTGTCTGTCTGCTCCCTCTGTAAGCGGCTGGAAGCCTACAGAGCACTATGTGCATTGCACTGTAAATAATCCAGGGGCTGAACCACAATGGGAGCACCTGAGAAGCTAAAGGGGAACTTGCCAGGGCTGATTTACCTGTCGGAGCTACCCTAAGTGAATACCCTGATAAGGGATCTCAGAGGGTGTTGAAAGCACATTCTGCTGATCACAGGAAGCACAGGGGTTTGCGGTTTATTTTGAATCTCTTTTGTATTTTAAGCAAGGTAGTGAATCTTGAGATATTTTCCTTAGTTCGTATTAGGACTTTCCCTCTTCAGGGTCATCTGAGTGAAATGAGTTCCTGCATCCTCTTTTTCTTTCTCACGGTCTTTTTCTGGTGCTTTCTTTGCATCTGGTGACTTTTCATGATGTCTTAAGCATCTGCAGGACTTCTCTGTTGTCACCTTCGAATAGGGCTGAAAATCAGACCTCAGCACTGCCTGCTGGAGCCCCCCGTAAGGCTCTTGCTGTCTCCTGAAGAAGCTGCCAAATTCCCGCTCCTGCAGGAGCCACTGGTTGGTGTGTGGGGCTGCCTGGAGCCCCCGTCCTTCCCCAGAGCCTCTTCGTGATTTGCAAAGTGACTTTGGGGTGGGAAGATTAAAAACAAAAGAGGTGAATGCTGCAGAGGTTGCCCCGCAAGCCTGTCTGGAGCTGCTCAGGGTCTGGGTATGTTGTGTGCTGCTGGTGGGGACAGGCTATTCTGGAAGGAGGGAGGGTGGGAGAGAAGTTCAGAGGGCTGGTGTGGGCTCCTTACCATGAACGGAACCTGCAGCTGAGACAGTGCTGACTGGGAGGAGCTGGACAGCCAGGAGGAGACCTGGAGGTGCCCACCCAGGGTGCTGGGGAGGACATTGTCCTGGCAGGCTGCTGGGCTGGGTCCTGGGAGCTGCTGGGGCAGTGGGCAGCTCTCAGAAGCTGGTTAAACTCTCTGACAGGTGAGTGCTGGGTTAATGCCACAGCCCTTGGGGCTGCCATATGCCCTACACTCCCCACTCAGCTGCTCCAGCTCCTTCTCAAGCGCTGCTGAAGGTGGCTTCTATGGCAGGAGCATTTGGTCCCCTCCATGAAAGCCAGCCTGGGGACAGCAGCAGAGGGCAGAGCCCTCCCAGGGCACTGGAACTGCTTTGGTACTGCTCTTGGCTGTGGATGAGCAATGGGGATGGGACAGGCTGGAGAGCCGGGTGGAGAGAAACCTGATGAGGTTCAACAAGGGCAAGTGTAGGGTCTGACACCTGGAGAGGGACAACCCTCTGCACCAGTGCATGGGAGAGGTTGACCTGCTGGGAAGCAGCTCTGCAGAGAAGGACCTGGGAGCGCTGGGGGACAAAAAGTTGCCTGTGAGCAATGGGCCCTTGTGGCCAAGAAGGCCAGTGGTGTCCTGGGGTGCATGAAGAAGAGTGTGGCCAGCAAGTCAAGGGAGTTTCTTCCCCTCTACTCTGCCCTGGTGAGGGTACCTCTGGAGTGTTGTGTCCAGTTCTGGGCTCCCCAGTTCAAGAGAGACAAGGAGATACTGGAGAGAGTCCAGCAGAGGCTATGACGATGCTGAGGGGCCTGGAGCATCTCTGTGCCCAGGAAAGGCTGAGAGCCCTGGGGCTGCTGAGCTGGAGAAGAGAAGCCTCAGAGGGGATCTAATCAACATCTAGAGGGTGAGGGCAAGAGGATGGGGCCAGACTCCTGTCACTGCTGCCCAGCTACAGGACAAGGGGCAACGGGCACAAACTGGACACAGGAGGTTCCATCTGAATGGGAGGAGAAACTTCTTTGGTGTGAGGGTGGCAGAACCTGGCCCAGGCTGCCCAGAGAGGTTGTGGAATCTCTGGAGATTCCAAACCTGCCTGGATGCGATCCTGGGCACCCTGCTCTGGGTGACCTGCTGGAGCAGGGGGGTTGGACAAGATGATCTCCAGAGGTCCCTGTCAACCTGTACTATGCTGGGATTCTATGATGCTGTGGACAAGCAATGCTCTGGTTGGTTGAGGTGTGGCTGCTGCAGCCTGTTTTGCACCTCAGCTGTTGGTGGTGTGCAAGGGGTGAGGTGGTTGGTATCTTGGCAGTAATCCCTGGCCCAGCCTTTCCAGGGGATGTAAAGGGATTGTATGGTTGCACCATTTCTGGGGATAACCATGGAACATGCCACATAGAGATGGCAGCGGCTCCTTGGATGCCTGGAAGGGAGCGGACTTGTGTGACAGGCACACTCTGTGCAGGCCCTGCACCCTCAGCTCTGAGCCTTGCTCCTGCTGTCCTCGCTGGGTGTGAGTGTTCCCGGAGCATGGGTGCGTGCTCGGGCTTGCTGAGTGGGTGACGTGAACCCTTGGCAGAACGCGAGCCTGGCCCAGACGTGGGGATGCTGCTGGGCACTTGCTTGGCTGCAGGGTTTACTGGGGAGATGGTTTTGCAGGCAGGATGTTAGGAGTGATCTGTATCTCGACACCTCCCTTTCTGTTCATTAACACTGGTGTTTCCTAGTATAGGTATCTGTGGAGGCCTCTGGTTTCCATAGCCCCATGCAGGAGCACGCATGGATTGCAGCTCCCAGCCTGGGGGGAGGCTGGGGGCTCACCCAAACAGACCCTGGAGAAAGTCACAAGATGTTTGTTGGTGGCTCTCCATGGGTGATGAACCAATGTCTGGATCTCCAGCCCTTTGGGATTAGTTTTCCAGGGGTGCTCTCCTCCCCGCAGCCGGACGAGGACACTCAGGGGACAATCTCTGTCCTCCAGTATAGTGCTATTTGAGAAAGGGACTTTCTTGGCACCAGCTGACAGCTCGCAATGGCTTTTCCCTGGTCAGCCCCATGCTGGGGTTGAGTCGGAAATGCCGCTGGGCAGCTGTAATTGCTCCTGGCTGGGGACACGGTCTCAGGCTCGTGAAACCCGTGTTCCAGCAGAAAATACTCCAATTTCTGTGAATTAGGGGAAACCTGAGTAGCAAACTCTGACAATGTGCTTCATTTAATTCCTGAGCCCAGAACATTCCTGGGTTATTTTATCCCCCAGGCTCCCCGTCGTCCCCCTCGGCTGGGCTCGCCGTGGTGCGGTGGGTAGTTCCGCTCCTGCACCGCCGAATAGCGCAGCCTTTGTGGTGCTGAGGACAAAGCGCCGCTAATTACCCTGCGCTAATTATCCCGCCAAGGGTTTCTGTCTGCATGCAGCATCGCTCACTCCTCTAGGCTGCGATGTGTGATTGCTCTGCTGGCCCATGCTCAGAGACCCAAGGGAAGAGGCCACAGTGGATCCTCTGGTGTCTAATAAAGGTTCACCCGTGGCCTTTGGCTCCAGAGGAGCCCTGACGCATTACTTGCTGCCACAAAGCCGCTTCTCTTCACAAAGCTTGCAGAGATGACCCACCTCCTGCCTCTCGGAGCTGAGCTGAGGGCTCAGAAGCTATTAGGGAGAGAGTGAAAGATGGTGCAGCCATGTACACCCCATTCTTTTGGAAACACAGCTAAAAACGGCAGCGCTGAAGCAGACCTCTCTCCCGCAGGGCTGTGAAGGAGGTGTAGCTCGTCCTGGAAGGCTGCCTGACTCTGTGTGGTGGTGATGGCTGTTTTGAACAGACAGGGCTACCCCAGTACAGGCCGGTGCTAGCACAGGTGTGCCCAGGCTTTTGGGGTTTAAATACATTCAGTGGTATCTATATGGTGCTGGTGTGAGAGAGGGTGGAGCTCAGGCCCTTCAGAGTCCAGGTTTAATTTCCCCATGCTCTCAAGAGGGTCAGAGTTGCTGGAAAGAAAACCCAGGGAGGAGTGCCAAGGCTTAAACAGCCACTAATTCCTTGGCTCTGCTGCTAATGTGTTAAATACATGTGGGCAAGTTATCACTATCAGAGAACTGCTTAGATTGGAAAAGACCTTTGAGATCACCAGGTCCAATCATTAACCTAACACCGACAAGTCCGTGACTAAACCATATCCCCGAGCACTACGTCTACACAACTCTTAAATCCCTCCAGGGATGGGGACTCCGCCACTGCCCTGGGGAAGCCATTCCAATGCCTGATAACCCTTTCTGTGAAGAAATTATTCCTAATATCCAATCTAAACTTCCCTTGGCGTGACTTGTGGCCATTTCCTCTTGTCCTATCACCTGTTTTGTGGTTGAATAGACTGATCCCCACCTCTCTACAACCTCCTTTCTGGTAGCTGTAGAGAGCGAGGTGGTCTCCCCTGAGACCTTTTGCTTCTTGGTGCACCAGTTTCTTCCCATGTGTTAAACACAGTTAGTGAATCTGGCCTCTCACCCATCTGCAGATGGAACATGCCATGGCAAGGGTCACATCCTTCCATCAGTGCTGTTAACGGGATCTGTGAAGCAGGAGTTGTTTTCCCAGCTACCTCCTGGCATGATCCTTTCCACCCTGTCCATTCCTGAGGTGAGAGCTGCCCCGTTCCCCACGTGGTGCTGGTGTAGAGGGCACTCCTGAAGCATGGCAGGACTTGCCCTGATTGTAAAGTGAGTGAAGCTGCAGGGAGCAATCTGCTGGGGATACAATAATTAGTGCCCCAGCCAGGCGAGTCCTTGCTGTAGCTCCACTGACCCCTCTGAGCTTATGTGGCTTTGGGTGCTGGTCTGGGCTGTGCCTACAAATAAGCCAGGGAGCTCACAGGGCAGGGATTTCACAAGAAGGACATTGAGGTCCTGGAGCACATCCAGAGGTCAGCAAAGCTGGTGAAGGGTCTAGAGCACAAGTCTTGTGAAGAGCAGCTGAGGGACCTGGGGTTGTTCAGCCTGGAGGAAAAGAGGCTCAGGGGAGACCTTCTCACTCTCCACAACTCCCTGAAAGGAGGTTGGAGCCAGGTGGGTGTCAGTCTCCTCCCAAGGTACAAACGATAGGATGAGAGGAAATGGCCTCAAGTTGCACCAAGGGAGGTTTAGGTTGGACATTAGAAGAATTTCTTCCCTGCAAGGGTTGTCAAGGGCTGTGCCAGGCTGCCCAGGGCAGTGGTGGAGTCCCCATCCCTGGAGGGATTTCCAGGCTGTGGAGATGTGGTGCTGAGGGACATGGGTTAGTGGTGCCCTGGCAGTGCTGGGTTAATGGTTGGACTAGATGATCTTAAAAGTCTCTTCCAACCAAAATGATTGTATAATTTTTTTTTAAAACCCTGGGGGAGCAGGGGCCGTGGGGCCTGGGGAAGGGTGCGTACAGCATTGTGGTGTTCCTGAGAAAGGTCTGGTGCTGCATCCCAAATCTCCCATGGGGAATGACCCACAGCCAGTGCTTTGTAGGATCAGGAGGTGTAACTGAGGGATCAGAACCAGTGTGGTTCTGCCATTGGGCACTTTTCCTGAGTGGGAGCAGGGGAACCCTCTGCTTGGTGCCCGGAACAAACCCCCAGATCCACGTGGCTGCATGCAGCACACCAAAAGGTCCTGCTTTAGAGGGATTTGGTCTGGGGCGTGGCATCTTCTTGAGAAGGAGGATAGGGGAGAAACTGCTGTATGGTCATTGGTGTCATTGTACACTTAGCCCTAGGAAGGGGGTTAGACCTTTGGGTGTTGTGGTAGCACTTGGTGTTGATATGAGGCAGGGCTGGATGCAGCGCTGACCTGGGCAGAGAAGTGTTGGCTGTGGTCCAAAGGGCTACAAAGACACCACTAATCAGGAATATGTGACCTCATGGCTGGTGTACAGGGAGAGGGGAAGCAAGAAAGGGCTGTATCAGGTGGAGAGGGTGAGTTGCTACAGACTTCACCACTTCTGCTCCGTTAAGATATTGTGTACGTGCAGCTTAGGTGATCTTCAGCTCGAACCTGGCCACCCAGTGTTTGAGATGGCCACAGCCTTGGACACCACACGTTGCTGTGCTTTGCTGTCTCACTAGTGTTGAAAAATCTTGAAATTCTGGAGAGGCAGGTGGTTTTGTCATGCTCAAATATCAGCCTGTCCCACATAGCAGATTGACTGGGAACCTTATCAGGATCTTGCTGCATCTTGAAGGACAGCGTCTTATTTTACATCCCTTTCTTCACATCTCAAAGGAGGTTGTAGCAAGGCTGGTGCTGGTCTCTTCTCTCAAATTAGTAATGATAGGACGAGGGGAAATGGCCTCAA
>JAVSBS010000130.1:0-28340 GCA_033124195.1 Coracias cyanogaster
GACCAGGTTGCTCAAGGCCCCATCCAACCTGGCCTTGAACACCTCCAGGGATGGAGCATCCACAACTCCCCTGGGCAGCCTGTGCCAGTGTCTCACCACCGTCAGTGTGAAGATCTTCTTCCTTACATCTAATCTAAATCTACCATCTTCCAGTTTAAACCCATTACCCCTTATCCTGTTACCACAAGCCCCTGTAAAAAGTTCCTCCTCAGCTTTCTTGTAGCCCCCATCAGATCCTGGAAAGCCACCGTAAGTCCTTCATTCCATATTAAAAATTCATATTAAAGTAGGGTGAAGTAATTCTGACAGGACGGTTTTCAGTTGGAAAAATTATATTCAAGAAAGGTACGTATTCCATGGAAATATATCCATTTCAGGGGGGAGCTACCCAAAACTTTAATTTCACAACACACTGACACTGAATTTTACTCTTTTTGATCCTTGGCTACACTGCACCTCCACCGCTAGTTTAAAATTTGCGACTCTGGGCCTGACTGCACTCATCCTGGGAAACGTGTGACATGATTCTAAGTCCTCACATACTCAAAAACTAGAACAATGCATGTTCGCTTGACTCTGGATGCTCAGAGCATATGTTAGAGGTGACGGTTGCTGAAGACCATGCAGCACGGCCAAAGGATTTACTGCAATAGTTAAGCAAATTCATACAACTGGTCACCTTCCCTTTGAAACTAAAGGTTAAGCACATCTTGAATGAGTAGGGAACATCCACCGAACAGTGGGCGAGTTGTTTACCTCTGCCATGAACGGATGCCAGTGCCAGCGGAACGCTCAGTACTAGTGTCTGGCTTCAGAAGAACAGAAAAGTGACTTCAAAAGGCAGCTTTTGCCTCATCAACCACCTTCTCAAAAGGACTGCTGATTCTGATTGATTGTCCTCAAAATTCACATAGATTTTTTTGTGTGTGTGTTTAAAATGGTAATATTCACGTGATTTTTTTATAAGTGGGAGACATTTAGTGAGAACTTTTTAAAAACACTCCTAGGATTATTAGCAGGTTTATGAATATTAGGAGCTATTCCTGTGAAACTCAAATGACAGATGACCAAAGCAATGTGCCTCCACAAGATAGAAGATTAAATCACAGAAATGCAGTCGAGATTAAAAAAACCCAAACAAAACGTGTCCTGCCTTTTCTGGAAAAAAGTACTGGTTTTAAAAAGATGACTGCTTCAGAAAAAAATAGTCATTTTAAACCTATAAGAACATAATGACACAGAGAAGGCCACCAATGTTTGCCATCACTGATAATTTAAAATATCTTGACTTGCATCTGCTATGGTCTAATAGAACAGGAGTGAAACTGTCTGCTAGATCCTCTCAGTAGTAGACACAAAGTACTTGTTGCTACACCCCATAGCAACACTGAGATCCTACACAGATCCTTCTAACAGAAGTTCTAACCAAGTCCTGAAGCACAAAACCAAATAAATCAGCCCAGAGCCAAAGAAGTAAAGCAAAATTTGGATTTCTGAAAGAAATAGCAAGCAGTGTATCTCACTGCCCCTTTGATGAATCTTCAATAAACCTCCATGAATGCTGTTCCTCAAGGCAAAGCACAAACTCTAGAAACTTTTCTTATTTCATATATGGGACTGTCAAAATTTATGACTGCTTTCAGAGCAAACCACAATTCCTTTTTTGTTGTATTATAAAAATATAGGGAATATCTGAAACAGCATTATTTTCTAGCATTTTAAAAAACAATAGGACTGTTATGATTCCATTTGCTGGGCATGGAAGGGGGAACAACAAGCAGTTTAAGTCTCACACCAGCTCAAATGCACCTCAGAGTATCCTAGACAGGTGCAAACTACTGACTTCATCATTTTTAAAAATACTGAATTATGGTAATTATTAACCGTACCAGTCCATAAGCCTCTGTACCTCGAGTGCAGCTGTACACTTAGATCTCCCTGAGCTGCTTGCTGTGACCCACGGACCCCCTCCATGGGGAAATTCCTTCATTTCTGAAGAGACCAGCATTAATGGTACTGACCCAAGAAACACGCGCTTACTCCTGCCTGTGAAGACTGAAATGGATTTGCTTCTGTATGGCCCACGCGAGCCAATTACTTCTACCGGCTGGGAGTAGAAATTTCTTCTCTCTTCAGCTGACACGACTGAAAAAGCAGAACTGTAGCCTCAGGGTCACACTTCCTCAACTTGCGCCGGGAGAAAAAAAATCCCCTCTAAGAAGTCATACAATAGTCTCTGTCTGCGAGCAGTATTAAGTGCTTATCTCGTAAATCGGTGAAGACTTACAAAATTATTTCAGCGGATACTTCTTAAGGTAGATGGAGACTTCTCCAGACTTCACAACCGTTCAACTAGATACTAATCTGTGTAGGATTTTCACCACTCTTACTGCCAAAAGATTCAACAGTATTTTTCCGTGACAGCTTTCAATAGTGACTAATGCATTCATCACCAGTAAACAGCATAACTTTAACTGTCAAGACAACTTCAATTCATAAACAAGCTGCAGTTTGGAACATTATATAATTTTTCACTCGTAGATTGTTGGAATGCAAGAGGGACAGAGACTTAAATTGGAGGTTTTCTGTATCTCTGAAAATAGTCTTCAAATGTATTTATTTGCCAACAAGAAAAGAAGAAACCCCAAACCTTCACCTTCATTCTTCATTCCTCAGAATTTCTATTTGAAAAATTATTCCTATTTCAAACCTGAACAGGAGGAGTCATGCGAAACTTCCATCAAGCATTAGGGCACACTGCCTCATCCCTCAAGGCAGGAGCTTCAGGCTGCTATTTAGACCGGAAAAAATAATTCTTTTCACAAAAATCTCTCAGAATGCTGTTAAAAAAAGGGACTATACTCGATTTATCTACAGCCCGTGCTTCACTGAAGCACAATTTCCCTGCCTTCCAAGGATTAATAGGTTATGGTGAGAAAGAGTCTTCACAGATTTAAAAATAAATAGCAAGCATATAATGTACTGCTGCCAAGAATAAGAAGCACACATTTTAAACTGAATTTTAACAGCAAAACAGGTGAAATTCAGCATGTTAATGTGGACTGACACAGGTTATTTATAGGAAAGCATGCAGGATGTGCAAAACCATTTGCACTCCGCTATCTGAAGAAAAATTAAGCTCCAGAGCTGATGTGAGTGATGTCCCACCACAACCTCACGGCCACTGCTTCAGCTACAACCAGCTGCTCTAAGAGTCCTGCAGCTCAGAGCCTCGGAGCATCTTCCTCCAACCTCCCTCAGGTGTCTCAGATTCCTCTACATGGATCCAAAAGCATTTGCTTCGAGACAGCTTCGTGCAGAACTGAAATCAGTAGCGCTGATTTTCAGGCCACACAGTAACTGACGTATGCGTTGGCAACAAAAAGCCTGAAACTCATCTTGTTTTAAAAGATTAATATTCTAATTAAACACCACAGCCTATTTCTGCAGGTTTTGGGGGAAATCAGTATTTCCACAAGAGCAGAACTCCAGTTGCCTTCAGGAAAGGCAGCCACTGCGTGTATGTACTGGAGGACAGTGGAAGAGGCTGCAGAAGGAGGAACACAGGAGGTAACTGAAGGAAAGGGATCAAGGGAGAACATGGGAGTCACTAACTCAAGATCCTTGAGTTGAACAGCCTTTAGTCAAGCATCTAAATTAATAAGTTGAATTTTATTTGCGTTCTAGCTTTTACTTCTTCGAGAGGCACTGTAGGCACAACACTAGGCTCTTCTCTGCACTTAAAACTCCTTAAAGAAAAAAAACCAACTCCTTTAAAAAAAAAAAAAAAAATCTGATTGCAGGATCTGGAGCATTAGTTACCAAAGCTGACAAGGCTGTCAACACAAGAGTCGAGATTAGTACTAAAAAAAAGAGAAAGAATGATGAAGAAAGCAAAGGCAACCAAGTGACATAAGGAAAAGAGATGAAGACGCAAAGAACTGGATTTATAATGAAATGGAGAGGAAAATATTGATGTGGCAGGAGCGAGCCAGATTTCTAGCAGAGGATGGGTATTATAAGATACACAGAGGAGGACAGAGAAATCTTGTACGGTAAAAAGAAGCAGAAAAAAGTGGAAACGACATAGAGAGGTAAAGTGCAGCTCAGAAGTAAGAGACATCGGGGTGCGGGGAAGGTGGTCAAGAAGAGCAAGAACACGAGGAACTGTAAGGAAGCTGATGGGTGGTCATGGTAGTGCTGGGTTGGACTTGATGACCTAGGAGGTCTTTTCCAACCTTTATGATTCTATGATTAGGAGAGGTAATCAGACACCCCTCAAAGCAGCAAGACCCCTGTTTTTAAGTAAAACACTTAGGCTTTGAGGATCAACATATCCCCAAACTGTGTAATTAGAAGGTAACAAAAATTGGGATGAGTTTTTACAGCTTGTGGCTTTTTGGATCCAATTCATGGATCCAGCCTACAGCTGACCATTTAGAAATGGTAAGGCTTGTTTTTCTACTTGGGAGAGGAGAAGGAAAGAGGAAGAAATTTGTAAGAAAATACAAGGAAAATTCCTTCAGAGGGTACTCTCAAGGCCAGAGGTGGCCAGGACTTTCCTTCCCCACATCAACATTTTTTCATGCCTTCATCTTTCTCCATTCAACACTTCACTGAAGTTTCTCCTCATTTTGTACAGTCATAAGCACAGTCTCGTACACTACACAAAGCAAAGGGTGACTACTAAGAGGTCTTCTGTGTTAAATTTTATAATGCAATCTATTTTAAAATAATATTATTTACTTCCAAATTGACAAATCCATACTACCTTAGCACCACCTTCTAAGATATCATTAAACAGTCACACAGCCTTGTCTCACAAGGAAACCGGCTGTGGTCACCATATAATTCTTTCTGTGTTCCACTGCTCACTCTCTCGAGCATACTTGTAGGTCTGCCCAGGGATCACATCCATTTTTGTTATTCTAAGATAAATGCTGTGGTAGATACTCATCTCCAAGTGCAGCTCAGCTCTATTCATAGCTGCCAGTCCCTCCTGCAGATGCTAAAGTACAGTTACTACACTCACTTTCCTCTGGCCTGTCCAGATATCAACCCTTCCCCAAAAAAGTGTGAATTTGGCAGAGCTCACATCTCAATTTAAATTTTTTTTTTTTTTTTTTTTTAAGTTCTGTTGCTCTAGTCATATTCTAATTTTTCCTGGAGCTATCCACTCACTTGCTCGCTCAACAAGTATGTGTGCTTGTGGCAGAATCTGGACTCCACTGAAGTCTCTGGCAGTTTCTGCCATCATGTTTGATGGATCTAGAGCTTCTAGCAGGTTACAGCTTTTCTAAATTGGTAACACAACACTGCTGGGTCTGTTGAGAACTTTCACCAGCTGTTAATAAAGTCTCTCAAGAAGATGAAAAAGTAGTTCTCTCAATTCTTCTCTACCTCAGCTACGTCTTTGCAGTCTTCTATTTACACAGTACAAACTGACTCATCTCTTTTTGTTCCTCCTCAAGTCATAAAATGCAGTAACAGACTCGTAGTTGGTGCCACGCACGCTAACTTAAGGTTTTGTTGGGAACAGAACAATATTAGTTTTGTCACATTACTGGATCCAATGCTGTAACGTGATTAATTAATTTAGAAACAAGGAGCAAACACGCTCCGGTTTCCTTTTAACAGACATTACGAAAAAGCTTCCCCACTTTTATCAAGCCACGTTCATTGCCAACGTGCATCCAGGACGTTACGTACCTTTAATGCTCTTGTCACCTGCAACGTACCTGCTGCACACTTGGCAAGCGCCCTCACGCTCGGGTCCGACTCATTCACAACCCCGCTGCTGCTGCGTGGGTCGTGTCCACGGCCTGTCACCGTGATCGCACCTTGCTCTCCACATCGTCCTGTTAAAGGTCCGTGATCTTTCTCTGTGTCACATCACACAGTGCCATGGTCTTCATTTTCAAAGCCCTTCTCATGCTACTCCAGTCCTATCCATCACCTCGCACTGGGTGAACTGTCATCTCCAGCCAGCCCCAAAGTCAGACTCCATTACTCATCACTTTTTTTTTTTTCTTAAAAAAAAAGCCCCATAGGGACATCATGTCAACTCTCTGCACCATCATGGCAGAGGTCTAATTTTTCACCCTACTCTTCAATCGCTGTTAACAACGCCACTTTCCTTTCCACAGCAAGATTCTTCCTGCACCAGTCAAGAAATTCTCCATTAAATTACAAATGTATTATCTTTTAAGTCATTATGAACATAAGGAGCCCACAACTCCTCAAATTTCTTTGCTTTTAACTTTTCCTTAGGAATAAATGCAGATTTCAGACAACACCAAATTAGTCTTCATTTCTTCACTGCCTACTTAACACCTTCAACATTTCTACACACAAATACGGGCAACCGAGGTCACCTGTCCCTGTTGGCAACTTTCTTCCATTTCTTTTGTGCAGGCATTTGGAATCTGCTGTCTTTTTTTGGTTGGTTGGTTTTTTACTAGCCAAAGATGTTATTTTGTTACACTGAGATATTTTCCTTGCTTATTTTGTTCTCCCCCAGCACAGTTCTCTACAATAGGGTCTCCAGCCATCTGCCTACATTCACAGAGAGCCCACACAAATCCCAGTGCACAGGATCCATCAGCTTAACCCACGGCTGGAAGCCTTCCAGTTCGCCCTTACATACTGGGAACCACACTGATGGTGGAAAGCTAAGCATAAGTAAGACCTAAGCTTTCTCTCGTCCACAGATTAGCAGAATAAGCGGGCAGAGATAAAGCAGCAACTCCACGAGGCTCCTCTCTGCTGTCTAGTGCCGTTTTCTTCCTACGTTGACTTCCAACATTAACGTACCTATCTATATATAGAGAGGGAAACATCTATCTAAAAACTCTTGCAGGAGAAGGTGAGGTTTGATCCATCAAACCTTACTATTTTTAAATCCAGATGTTTCTATAGCCTTGAAGAAAACTTGAATTCTGAGTGTAATTGTCGTAATTCTAGCGGTACTATTTATTTTAGCACTATTCATAGCAAGACCTGTTTTGAAATTTGAACAGCAAGCACAGCTACTCCCACCCATTATCTTTCAAAAGAGACAACAAAATTAGAAAGAAAATGTCAGTACATTCATTTTCCTCTAACAATCCTGCATATTTTGCCTCGGTGCTCCACAAGAGACTGACAGATGAGAACGTCTTGATGCGCACAAGCTAAATTTGCATTTATTCGCCCTATATTTCTCCATGCTGCCTTCCAATACCTTACACGAGGGTGTAAGGAGGACGTGGAAGCCATTAAAACTGCCATGACAATGTAAGCAATTCCTCTCCAGCGTGTCTCCTCACCCTGAGCCCTCCAAGTCCCACAAAAGCCACCGTGCAGTCAACTTTTCTGTGATCTTTTTGATTTGAAGCCAGAATCATCCGTGCATTATGCCCTCCCGCTGAATGCCTGGCAGATTTCCAAGAGAAAAATCTGCACAGTACTTGCTGCTGATAAAACCAGCAGTAATTCCCCTCCGTCCTTTCTCCTCTAGGGCTGGAGGACAAGACAAAAGAAGGGCCACCGACAGTACCTTCAGAGGCACATTCCTCAGGCCAAGGAACATCACATTCCTGCCAGCCCTCAACATCCAACCGCTTGAAGTCAGCACGGTTTGGTCTTCCAAACACTCGCCTTTGCCCCTTTCCGAGATCCTCACAGCCACTCTTCAGGAGCTCAGTGCAAAGTCCAAAACCAGTAGCTGCCTTTGCCAAGTCAAGGATCTGGCACTAACAAAACACGCGAGGAAAACTCTGTTTTCCCTCATTCCCAAAACTGTCAGGCGGGAAGGGAACAGCGGAGCTGGCGCACTGAGGAGCGAGAGCCCCGTACCCGGCTCGCAGGAACAACACAACCCCGATGGAACGGCCTCCCGTGCCCTACGGCGTTGTGCTGCTGCTGAACACCGGGCATGAGGCTGACAGCCAGCTCTCGTGCGGGTTTTCAACTCCTGCACCGCTCCCTTCATTATTGCTCCAAGTTTATTAACACGCTTCTGAGTACTGCTCCGCAAGAGGAGAGCTTGGAAGAGTCAAACCACATGTTCTACACCTAACGTTTTAGCTCGTTCAGAAGTTTATTTTTTATTGCATTTGGCACTTTACTCGATGCCACCGTTAGCTCATTTCATAAAAATTGCAAGTAACAAAGTGACAGCTCAAACGCCCATTAGATAAAAACCATTCCACTCTGTATCTCCAATTTCATCGTGGATATTTCTAAGCAACCCACATTTCTGTGGTATTTAGATGTCAGACGGTTACAATGATTCATACCAAGATGACCACAGTCAGCTCCTCATTTTTTTTGCATATTCATGTTCCTTTCTTACTCGCTTCAGATCTGGCAAAGCGATAAGGTGCAAAAACATCGCCTCGTGAGCATCGCTAAAGCAAACTCCGTGCCACGGCCGCATTCGCTCCCGACTTCGCCCGAGCCCCGCTGACAGGCATGACCGATCGCATCGTTTGTCGCAGTCCTGAACAAAGCCCGAATGTTCGCTACCCAAAGACACCATTCTTCGGGGACTCCTTTATTTGCCCACACAGGATTCTGTTGTTTACAAAAATAGAAGCTAACAGCCAATACTTGTTCCTGTGAACTATCCAAACCTATGCACCGACCTACAGCTATACATTTTTATGTATCGCTAGAACAAAATAGCTTTACAGCTCAGAGTTAACCCACAGAACCCCTGTGGCTCTAACAATCCTCCCCACACAGGCATTCAAACCTAAGTTGACTGAAATACTATGGCAGGAAAACAATTTAGAGGAATCCCTTCCCATCCAACTCTTCCAGGGATTCAGGCAATATCAATGTGAAAATGAACAACTGAATTTTCACTCTTCATCTTTCTACTTAACCAAAACCTTATTTGTTTTTTTTAAACAAGATAACCAAATATTAATAGACCGCGTAGCTACAACTGGAGAGATCTGAGAATCAGTCTCTGGTTTTGGCTAAGGATGGGGACTGAACTCCAAGGTTCTTGGTCTGCCCCAGTATCAGTGAAACTCATCTTTGTTCCTTATCTCAAGGACATTTGATTCGATTTCTACGTATGTTTACTTGGAATTTCAAGTATTGCGCTTTAACTGGAAAACTGCTCGACAACAAATGGCTTTGGAAAAGTACCCATTTCTACACAATCAGGACTTCTTTTTAGGAAAACTTTAATTTGTATCTCCAGAGGAAAAGGAATGTGGCCAGATAGCTTCAGGGCCTCAGCTACGATGCACTGCTCCCAAATCACAGCGCCAGGGCAATGGTTCCTCTTAAGCACTCATTGCTCCTATGCAGAATACGCAAGCCTTGGAATAAATACCCGTTCAGAGGCTGGAGCTGAAGTTGGCTCAGAAAGCTCATTAATCAGCACCTCAGGACACTGCAGTGAGCAATAAGGAAAAGAACTGGCACAGTTCAGAAGATACCAAAGAGAAGCGAGTCTACTGTCAGCTCTTCAGTATAGAGAATTACCAGTGTTCGCTGTATCACACACAGGATGTTTTCCAGTGGAAACCTGCTACAGGTTCCACAAACAAAAGAAGAATAAAAGCCAACTGACCAGGACCACCTTTGTTTCACGTTGTTGACAGTTACGCTTCCAAACACCCAAAACTCTCTCTGAAAGCCTGAAGGCTTAGCAATGGTCTACACTGCAGAAGTCTGTTCAAAGTTAGGGAGATGAGGAAGAGCAGGGGCAGGGAGGGGACTCCAGGAGAAATATCATCTCCTTTCAAGTCCAGGCACCCACCAGCCAGTGGCCGATGCAGAAGGGAGACTACTGGGTATAGTTTAGGAATGGACATCTGGCAGAAACCTCCCCTCCTCCCTGCTTCTATCACACGCACTGGAGAGGGTACCTCCCTGGGTGATCTCCCTTCCTTTCCTGGGAGGCCTCAGTAGACCGGGTTTCCTTTTATTTATTTATTTTAAATCTCTCTATACGCATACACAAACTCCAAGACTTTCAAAAAAGAAGCATATGTATGATACACAACACAATACACACAATAATAAGGTAAAAAAAAGACAGATAAGAGAAAAATAGTCATGGCTGGAAGATTAAAAAAAAATAATAATAGTAAGGCTCATCTATCCAAAGATTCCAATCAACATAGACAAGTGAGCACATCTTAACTACAACATTTAAAAAGACTAAGGCAGATGTGGCACAGGGCTTTAGCATAAACTAAACACGCTGGATGTCAGTGAGGGGCCTGAGCTTTATATCCAGACACATCCAACACTGTCCTACAGGCCATTAAAGATGTACTATAAGAAGAAATGGAATAAACCCACAAATAGCAAGGAAAAGGCAACCAAAGAAAGAAAATCAATGTATTTCCTACAGCAGGGAATAGAAAGGAAGAAGCCTGGTATCATCTCAGAACACTGTAAGTAAAAGCAGCACACAGCATGCAAGACAGAACTTCCAGGCTCTTGTGACATGCAGATGCTTTGGCCAGAAAAGTGTTTTCCTTGAACTTCTAGGTGTAGGTCTGGCATTTTATTAACATTATAATAACCTACTGTTTCCAAATAATTGTAAAAGCACATCAAATCACATTTAAATGGAAGTCACTATTGGGCTCATTTCAGTTGCGGAGGAAAATGATGTCCCTTCCTCCACTAGAATGTATTTTGATACTTGCAGGTACCACTAGCTCCAAACTGGATTACTGCAAATCTCTGCCAGAAGACTTTCCAGCCAGGCACTGTACTAAAAGACTTCATTAAATTGCAACACAGGGCATAATATCCACATTTTAAACGCTGAGGGCTTGATTAATCCCATTTTGTGAAATTACCGTTGCCTTCTGCTTCATGTAACTTCAAAATATCCAAACCTCTGTCCTCCTGGAAGACTGGGTGGCACTGCACGCAGATACCAGAGAACACCGTGAGATCACTGAGCTCATCCCTCTGCTGCCTAGCTTTAGGGTTTTTTTCAGACACCAAGCTTTATTTGGCACACACAAAAAATATTCCTTTCCATATTAATAACCAAGAGCTCTGAAACGCCGAGACAGAGGCATGCGCCCTCCTCTCCCCTTCCAGTGCAGAAGAGGTTTTCCTGGGTCTTCTGAAGAACCAGATGGTGGGTGCTAAGCCCCCTGGTAGGTGAACAGGGCTTAATGTCAGCATAGCTCTAAATGATCTATTTCTCACAGGCGCCTTCTGACGCCAAGCCCTTTCCGAAGGACACCGCAGGATGCGCGGCAGGGCCAGAGGGACCCCCCGCAGCAGGCGCTGCGGGTGACACGGTTCTTACGCACCAAAAGACGACGCGGTTCTAAGCCCGCGATCCCGCCTTCGCCCCCGCTGTGCCCACACGCAGTGAGACAAACCGAGGCGACGGTTTCTACCTTCCCCCGCCCGACACCGAGGTGGTGCCGGGACCCCCGCGGCCCGGCCTCGGCCCCCGGCGGTAGAGAGACCCGCGGATCTCGGTGAGGGGCCCGAGCTTTATGTCCCTGGGAGAAGGTCTCCCCTGAGCCGCCTCCTCTCCTCCCGGCCGCGGGACAAAGGCTGAGGGAGAGAGGCGGCCGCCCGCACCCCGCACCCGCCTGCCGCCCCTGCGGGGCCGGCGAGAGGGAGAGGAAGGCGGGGGATGAAGGGGCTCGGCCTTACCTTCCGCAGGCGAGGGCGGCCGGAGGGGCTCGCCCTGCTCCAGGGTGACGGTGCCGTCCCGCCAGACGCGGAGGTGGGCGGCCGGGCCCAGCCTGCCGGGGGTCTCGCCGCGGCGGGCGCGGGCCCGCAGCGAGCCGCAGCACTGGTAGCACACGGCCCACGCCTGCTCCTCGTTGATGGGCTGGTTGTAGAGCCTGAGGATCTCCTCCAGCGACAGCGCCTCCGGCTGCCCGCCGCCGCCGCCGTCCTCCTCCTCGTCGGCGGCGGGGAGGCGAGAGGCTCCGGGCTGAGGCTCCGCGCCGCGCTCCCCCGGCAGCGCCATGCCCTCGCCTGCGCCGCGCCGCTCCTCGGCCTCACTGACCGGCCCCGCCGCGGCGGCGGCTGCTGCTGCTACTTGTGCTGCTGCCGCCGCCCGCTCCCTCCGCGCTCATCCTCCCCGCCCCGCTGGTGCAAGCAGGCGGCCGGACGGACAGCCCGGCAGGCAGCGGCCGGCGGGAGGAGCGGCGCCCGGGCGGCCGCCAGCGCCGCGGGGGCAGGCAGCGCATAGCAACGCAATGGCGTCCCCGCCCGGCGCCGCAGCGCCCCCTGATGGCGGGCCCGGCGGGGCCGCGCTCCCGCCTCCGGGCGCGATGGCTTCCACCTCAGAAACGGGCGGGGACGGGTTCTTAGCTCGGAACGCGCCTCTTCAGAGGGAGCTGGGCAGGAGGGATGGGCCGAGGGTCAGCCGGGCCGAGGGCCGGGTCCTGCGCCTGGGGCACAACAGCCGCCTGCAGCGCTCCAGGCTGGGGGAAGAGCGGCTGGAAACTGCCCAGAGGAAAAGAACCTGGGGGGGTCGGTCAACAGCCGGCTGAAGATGAGCCAGTGTGTGCTCAGGCGGCCAGGAAGGCCACCGTCATCCTGGCTTGTGTCACCACCAGTGTGGCCAGCAGGAGGAGGACAGGGATTGTCCTCCTGGACACAGCACTGGAGAGGCTGAACCTCAAATCCTGGGGTCAGGTTTGGGCCCCTCACTCCAAGAAGGACATTGAGGGGCTGGAGCGTGGCCAGAAAAGGGCAACAAAGCTGGGGAAGGGTCTAGAGCACAAGTGTGGTGAGGAGAAAAGGAGGATCAGGGCAGACCTTCTGGCTCTCAACAACTCCCTGACAGGAGGTTGGAGCCAGGTGGGGTTGGTCTCTTCTCCCAAGGAACAAGCAACAGGACAAGAGGCAATGGCCTCAAGTTGCACCAGGGGAGGTTTCGGTTGGACATGAGGAAAAATGTCTTCCCCAGATGGGTTGTCAAGCCCTGGCCCAGGCGTCCTGGTTTGAGTTAGAACCAAACCAATTCTGCTCCGTGATTTTTCTGATATCCCATTTTATCCTTATTATCTTCATTAAAGTGATTTTAGTTTTATTTTCTAATCTGGAAGCCTCTCTCTCACTCCCTTGCTCTCCCATTTGGGAGGGGGCCATCAGTCTCTCTCCCTTCTCCTCTTTCCTTTCCTCTATTTGAGGGTAGGGAAGAGGGGTTAACAGAGAGCATCTGCTGTAGGGCTGGTGGATTGAACCTAAACCTCTACACCAGGGCAGTGGTGGCATCCCCATCCCTAGAGGGGCTTAAAAAACGTGGAGAGGTGGTGCTGAGGAACATGGTTTATCTGTGGGCTTGGCAATGTTAGGTTAACGGTTGGACTTGATCTTACAGGTCTTTTACAACCAAAACAATTCTATGATTCTTCCAGCAAAGCTCCAGCCCCTGGAGCAGCAAGGCAGGAAGCGCCAGGGGACACAGAACACAGTGGAACCACCATGGTCTGGAGAAGGCCAAAACCAGAACAGACTTCCAGATATTTGGGAACTGACATTCCTGCCCCTGAGCACAGCAGCTGCTCCTCTGTGCCAGCCTCTCCCCGAGCGGGTACCAAGCCAATGGGCCCTGCACACAGAACAAACAGCTTCCTTGAGTTGTTTTTTCCTCTTGAGATGACATCTGTGTGTTACATATGCTGCTGCAAATAAGATACAACTAGTATTTAGGCAAAGCTACTAAATTTAGTGATACTCAGCACACAATAGGATCCAGCCTTTCACGTTGTATCAGATAAAAAGGAATGGAGATAAATGGTGAAACCTGGTAGCAGCAGGGCCAGTAAGTACTTAATGTACTATTAAAATTTCAAGTTACGTACACGACGTACTATTAAAATCTCAAGTAAGCACATAACGTACCATTAAACCCCAAGTGCTGCGCTAGGCTGTATTTAACACTTCTGGAAAAAAAGACAAAACCTGCGTCACACGACAACACTGCTCATTAAACGTATATGCAAAATGCCAGCGTTGACTCCTGCTGAACATGTCGCAAGCTTCTCTAGGATTAGTAGGGTTTTATTACTCCAGCAGCAGCAGGAAGAGTTGGATCTTTCTTACAAGTAGAAGAAAAGGAGGTGGGACACGGGCTGTAAAAGATATGGAATTGGATCTAGGGAAGAAATCAAATAGTTTTGGATTCTTCAGCTTCAAAAAGACATGGTTAGAGTCCACATGATGGAGAGGCATGGTATGGAGAATCATAGAATTGTTTAGGTTGGAAAAGACCTTTAAGATCATCAGGTCCAACCATTAACCTACATCTACAAGTCCATCACTAAAGCATGTCCCTCAGCACCACATCTCCACAGCTTTTAAACCCCTCCAGGGATGGGGACTCCACCACTACCCTGGGCAGCCCGGGCCAGGCCTTGACAACCTTTTCAGGGAATAAATGTTTCCTGATATCCATCCTAAACCTCCCATGGTGCAACTTGAGGCCATTTCAAACAAGTTCAGTAACTCTCAATTGTTCGCCATGTCTCAAAGCATAGGAATGCTTTGAAATTTCTCAGCAAAATCCTCATCCACAGGTTGAAGACAAACAAAAGCAGAGATGGTTAACGAAGGATGGATCTGAGAGTCAGAATCAGGCAAAATCATGGGTGGTTGTTAAGCAAAATGGCCTCTCTACAACTTCTACCTCAGAAACTTTCTAAGCTAATGTAAGGACATCAGGTTAAACTCCTTTATCTGACCCAGCACAGCTATTTGCATGTCCAGGTACCCAAGTCTTAAATATAAATATTAAGCAAACAACAACAACAATCCATAAATTACTCATTTCATAGATTAACAAGATCATCTATACCTGGCTGAACTGTTCTGAGAAGCTGAATATGAAGCTATTGCTGGGTCCAGAAGAGGTAGACATTACTTTTGTTGTGGAAAGGACACGTGGTAAAACATCTGCAATTCTGGAACTCAGTCACCATGAAGTACACCCTGGACAGCGGAGGTGAAACAGAGTCTCTTATCTTCAAGAGGTTAAGCAGACTTTTTTCTAGGTGAGTTCTCACACCAGTTCAGAACTGCAGAATAGGAGCTAGTATTTTATGCATGTTTTAGTAACTTCACAGAATCACAGACTGGTTTGGAAGGGACCTTTAAAGGTCATCTAGTTCCAACCCCCCCGGGACATCAGCAACTAGAGCAGGTTGCTCAGAGCCCCGGCCAACCTCACCTGCAGTGGTGCCAGGGATGGGGCAGCCACCACCTCTCTAGGCAACCTGCGCCAGAGCTTCACCACCCTCAGTGGAAAAAAAATTCTTTCTTATATCTAGTCTGAATCTCCCCTCTCTTAGTTTGCAACCGTTACCCCTTGTCCAATAAGGTCTCCCTGGAGCCTTCCCTTCTCCAGGCTGAACAACCCCAACCCTCTCAGCCTTTCCCCATAGGAGACGTGTTCCAGCCCTCCGACCATTTCTGTGGCCCTCATGATCAGAATAAATTTGGGCAGCTGAGAGGATGGAAAGGGAATACTTTTACAAAGCCCTTAACTGTGCTGCCTCCCAGAATCAGAGAGGAGTTTGAAAGGATGGATGCTGATGTTTCTACATCTTCACCTTTGGAAGAAAAAAAATGTGCTGACATTGTGCCTTTGAGATTTTTAGGCTTATATCCTCAGATACAGGGACAAACTGGAAGCAGGCTGTCCCGTCGCAGCCTCGTCAAGACTTACCTCTGAGGTCAAATTCCTGAGGGTCTCGTTGGAGGTCATCCAGCCACTGCAGGGGCTCACCTGGGCAGGAACAGGGGAGCAGGGCGTTAGCAGAGGACCAAGAGGACAGCAGGGCTTGTAAGCTCCAGCCAGAGACCTTACCTGGAGGCAGTCGAGGAAAGAATAAAGTTGACTGTATGTGACGTCCTTGTTCAGCTGCCCTGCAAAGCACAGAGAGGTAAACATCAAGTGCCTGATGGCCACATGTAACTTCATTTTGCAGGTCTGTGTGTTTCCATGCATTAGACCCCTCGGTTACCCTCCCACCACCAAAGCCAAGGTGCAGCAGGGGTGACACGGATGCATCCTTCTCACTAAGGCCCTGCTGTGTCCCCAACAGCATGAAGAACTGCTTTTGCTGCTTGTCCCACATCCCTATCTGGCCTTTCATGGGTGATTTGTCTCACACACGGGGTTAGTCATCACAGCCTGCGTCAATCTCTGAAGTGTGTGACTGATATTTTGTCCATTAACGTGCCTCTCACCCCCCAAACAAATGCAGGGGTTGCAAAGCTGAAGGGATGATTGTATATACTCTGAGTTTCACATTTACCTTGGAGAGGTTAGCCTTAAAAGGAGGAGCAATTTTGCTGTCATGGAGGGAAATGGATACACTTGTGTGGGTGAGAAAATTCAAGCACCAAGTCAAACACCCAGCTGAGATTCCGTAAAATTCACTGTGCTATACAATAGCTGGGCTGGCCAAGAAAATTACCCATTTTTCTCAACCTTTTTTGCTTCTTTGGTAGCTACAACCATGATGGAAATGAAATAGCCACTCAGTTCTCTGAGTTTGTACTGCACCAATCATCCCGCCAGGCTTTGTTATTTTTTCAGTGCTGAAATGTGACTTTTGCTGTTGTTTTGGGATCTGCAAAGTATGAAACAGGCTTCTCAGGTTGCTCATATTTACCTAGAGGGTGGTATCTGTCATGCAGGTTATCCCAGAGAAAGCGGCCATCTACCAAGCCTGTCAAAATCACGTGGCTGCCATTTGGAAGACGGGAGTCCAGGTAGCGCAGAGCTTGCACCACGTTGGAGAGCATTTCTTTGGGTGTAGTCATGTGAGCCAGCGTGTCCCGCTTCCTGCAGAAGAAGAGGATGCCAATGGGATGTTGTGTCAGGTAATGACTGTGCACCCCAAAAGGCAGCTGGGACAGCAGCATTTTCTTTGCTGCTCTTCCACACTAAGTTAGCTAAATGGAACTTCATAAAACTGATGCTACATGTTCTAGTCTCTCATTGTTCTTGCCAAAATCAGAAGGGATAAAGAAACCTCCCTTGGTGTGACCATTCTCCCTGCTAAGAAGAGACAGATGCATCCCTTTTTGCCAGGGTGGCCTCCTGCTGTGGGTTAACTCCAGTGAGCAGCTCAGCATCACGCAACCGCTTGCTTGCTTCCCCTGACCCACTGTGAGCTGGGGGAGGAGGAAAGGAAAAGCAAGAAAACTTGGAGGTCAAGATTAAAAACAAAACAGAAAAAAGTTATTGTTCAATAAGCAAAGGAGAAGTGGGAGAGAGAAAGCAAGCAAAAGTGCTGCAAATGTAATCCCTCACCACCTCTGAGGGGTAGACCAATGCCCAGCCAGCTCCTGAAACATCCTTTACAAGATGGTTAAGCCCCCTAAAATCCCCTCCTCTCCCTTTTAATTGCTGAGCATGACGATACGTGGCATGGACCATCCTTTCAGTCAGTTTGGGTCATCTGCCCAGTTCTGTCCCCTCTTGTGCACCCCTACTCTATTCCCTGGGCGGACAGAACAAGAAACAGAGAAGGTCTTAGTACTGTGCAAACACTGCTCAGCTACAGTGAAAACATCAGTGTGTTACCAGCACTGTTTTGGTCAAAAGTCCAAACCACAGCCCTACAGGAGCTGCTATGAAGAAAATTAACTCTATCCTAGCCAGGCCCAGCACACTTCCGTAAAGAAAAAAGCCTTGGCTCTCCTACTGGTTTTATTTCACAGTTGGTAAATGAGTCAAGATCCTCCATGGTTCAACTCTGAACCAGGAGAAATGGTGCTGCTCCTCACACGTGGCTTCAGGGTGCGGGATGCCCTACTGACAAGTGAAAGGAGGGCTTCTTTCCCCATGGGTTGCTGCATGGAGCTTACATTTAACTGACTCATTTATTATACCAGGCAGAAATAATTAAGGTAGCTCTGTCTCTCATGTGTTGTGTGCCTCTTACTACAGCTCTGCTGGAGGGCAGGAGACCAGCACGGAGTCTGGACAAACATGGGAGACTGGAGGAAGGACAAGAATACTGGAGGAAGGAGGTATTGAACATAAAATAGTCCTCAGAAATGTTCATTAGGATATGGGAGCTGTGTCGGTGTCCCACATGGACTGAGCATCCATGTTTTGTGGCTCACTGGCAGACCCGAACTTCTTCAAGCCAGAGTCCTAGGCTCAGATTTATCCTTCCCCTCTTGCATTTAGCTGTAAATGCCGCAGGGGGGAGGGAAATAAAATGATGAAGTTGAAATAAATTTCAACTTATATAAGGAAAACAAACAAGAAAAACCACCTCAGGCTACCTAGAGAACACTACTCTAGTTATGTTATTAAAACAACCACTTTATTACAGAAAAAGCATTCACCACTTTTCCCCTGAGAGCTATTGCCACGCTTTCATAGTGCGCGTGTCTGTAACAGGCTATGAGCTAGCAGGTGAACGTTGCCCCAAGGAGGCCATCCCATCCCAGCATGAGAGGATCCATGGGTCTCTGGCTCAAGGGAGACCATCTCCAGCAACACCCGAGGCAGTGCAGGGCCAGCTCTGAGGAAAAGCCTCTTGTTGTCTGAAGATGTCTCATTGTCCCTCTCTCAGAGCGCAAGGTCAGTGAGATGGAATAGTGTGCTTCCACAAACCCCAGGCAGCTCCAGGGAGGCTTGGTCCCCCTTGGGGCATGAGGAGCAGAGCATGTAAACCCATAAGGTGCCTTTTTTTGAATTAGGACAGATAACAAAGACATGCACTTGCAACATAAGCTCTTACAAGAGCCCCAGAAATAAAAGTAAGGGCACCATAGCCAGAATTTGGAGCACATCAATGCGTGTGGCCATGCATGGCATGGACCATGCACCTTGTGAAGAAGGCTCTTGTGACAGTTTGGGTCCTGCCTTGATGGTGCAGCTCAGCTGGACCAAGGCTTTCAGACAGAAAGCCTCAATACGCCTGAGGAGCTGATCTCAAGAAGAAAGACAGGGGATGTCCTTCCAAGCAGTGTATCAGGTCACACTAACGTCCATCCTTATTGTTTTAGCAATTCCCACATTTTCTCCTCGTGGGCTTGTAGGGAAGCAATCACCTTAGCAGCCAGGAGCCTCCACCCAGGTCTTTTCCCTGGGAGAGTCCTTTAGTCTCTTTCATGGGGTAAGAGAAGGGCAAATTTCATCCTTCCAGTGCCAAGTGAGCTGCTGGAGAAGCAGGTAGGAGTTCTTGTCGGTGAACACCGGAGCAGCAGGAGCTTTCAAAAGTGTTTTGTTCTCTCCTGAGGCTTTAGAAACATGCGTGCTTGGGAGGAGTGGATGCAGAGACCCATGTGGGAGAACCGTGCTCCCTAGCAAGGATATGGGATTCTTCAGTGGGCTGCGTTTTGCACACAAAATAATAATTAGTCGAGTTCCCTGGGCCCAGAAATTTATCTTAATGCAGTGTGTGCTGCTGAAGCGTTTGAGACTTTCTGGTTAGGGAAAACCTGAAAAACAGCATTAAGATTCAGGCTTATCCTTGTGACAGCCACCCAAGCAAGGTACCTTTGAGATAAGACTGTGGTTTTGCCCTTAATTACTTCATTTCGCCTGCAGGTATTGCGGCACTTGATTTCAAAATACTGCTCTGATGTAAGGCCCCTACCGTAAGTAAATACATCAGTGTGAGCCAAAATTAATAAGACATTCATAACTTCACTGTCTCGTGCCATCCTCTGCCGAAGTCATGCAGATATCTCAGTGCATTTCTTCACATTTCCTTCCTGTACCAGGCTGTGAAATTAAAACTGACCGAGCAGCAAGCCGTCTTGTAGGCACGTTCATGTTGGGCTCTGCCATAAAGACTTCAAGGTGGCTGAGTGAGCACCGGGGCCTGTTGTGGTACCCTCACACGGTCTGGGCCCGCCAGGATGCAACAGCCAGTGGTAGCCTCTGACAACCTGGGACCTCTGGAAGAGGATGTTGGCCACGGTTCATTGTGTCAGCGCATAGCAAGTGGATGTTAGTGTCAGGATTCTTGCTGCATTGGATCTGTAATTGTACAACATTCAAGACTGCTGGTTCTCATTATTTTCTTGTCTGAGTCTTTTTTGTTCCAGGTCTCTGTGTCCCACATTGTGTCCCACATTTACACCTCAGTGGGCTGAAAGATACCATTGCCATCTGTCTTTATTTTTCTAACCCCCCTGTTCAGACACCATGGTGGGGAGACTACTGGGAACGTGTAATACAGGCTGCCAACTTCATTATCTTTCTCCTCTGCAAACATCCATATTGCTCATTGCCCTGCTCTTTGCCTGAGTTGAAATACTGGCATTTTAACAACGCTTTGGCCAAGAGCTGCGCCTCCTGTGTGCTCAGCACACTGCTCTCTTTTGAAGGTAAAATACAGGATAAAGCCAAAAAGGCTCTATTACTGCAGCTGAAAACTTGAAGAGGTTTTTATTTGTCAAGTCCTAGGTTTGAAGGCAAGCCCACTGGATGCGCCGCACCCTCCATAACCTCTGTGG
Source organism: Coracias cyanogaster (assembly GCA_033124195.1). Taxonomy (NCBI): domain Eukaryota; kingdom Metazoa; phylum Chordata; class Aves; order Coraciiformes; family Coraciidae; genus Coracias; species Coracias cyanogaster. The sequence goes on from JAVSBS010000130.1 coordinate 20,437, forward strand.
GTACATCAGACCCGGGGCAGCTACACAGAGTGACCAGATGCTGGAAAAAAATCTCTCTCTGCTCTACATCCCACTCGATGGAGAGAGGATGGAAACAGCATGTTCCTGCAGAAGCTGCAGCATCTTTCCTTGCTGGAGTCACAGGGATCACTACAGCCTGATAGCCTCTTTGCATGCTGCAAATGTTTTGGAAGAAAACAGACAGTAGAGAGAATTGGAGCAGGCAAAAGTGTCTCTGACAGGTAATGGGTGCTGGGACGAAATGAACAGCAGAGTTTCAAGTAATAAATACTGGTTTGGAACAAACAAATGGGTGAGGCAAGGCCAAATTGGTTTAAATTTGTGGAAGATTTCCTTTTACTTCAGGCAAGAGTAGAAAGCAGAGCTAGAGGCAGGGGAAGTGAAAGGACCAACCTGCAGAATGAGGAATAAATGAAGGAAAAGGAGGTGCTTTTAGCGATGCCAGTGAAACAGCAGAATTGAAATATGTGCACAACAGAGCCTGGGCCAAGCCTGGGAGAAGACACCTCACAAGCCTTTGCAGCAGGAGCCATAGACTTCAGTGAGGGCACTATTAGAGATAGGGCGGGGGTCTCCTCATCCTGGGGGTGGTTGTAACGCTACCTCCATAAACTTCTCAACAAACAGATGCCCAGGACAGCCCTGCCAGCAAGTAGCAGGAGGTCTGTGACTGCTTTTCCCACTCACACGGTGGTGGTGTTACTTTTGAGGATTTGTGTGTCCTTCCTGTAAGAGGAGGATGGTGCTGGGGGCAGATTTGGGAGCTCTGGGCAGGGGTGTAGAGAAAAGGAGATTCCAAAGGTGAAGTTTTCATGGGAGAATATTTCTGTGTGCTGCCCACACAGGGCCAGGGACATGGTGATGCCAAGTGAGGACCTAAAAGGTGGCCCCTGTGGTCCTGGCTGAGGGCTCCCAGTGCTGCAGGAGGAAAAGCCCTGCCTGGCCTTTGGCCATCTCTATCTGGAGCACAACACCCAATGTGCAAAGTTTTGAACCCCAGCATTTGCTGTAAGCAAAGTTTTAGGATACCAAACGCAGGATATTTTAATGGCGAAATCTGACAGCCTGCATAACAGCTCCAACCTCATTATAGAACCTGCTGGTGAGACTTTTCAAAAGCTTTGGAAAGGGACTTAGCCGAATGTGCGTCATTTATTAAAATGAGTGTTTTGAAAGTCTCTGCGTAACTCGGATTTCTTTCTTCCCCTTAAAAGAAAACCTGAAGATTCACCATGGTGAAAATAACGTTACGTTAGCAGTACTTGGACCACCTGCAAAATCAGGACTGCGGTATGGATGTGCTGTGCATTGTCCTGGTTACAAGGTGTCTTCTGCCTTCCCAGAACTGGGAGGAAGGGAAGCACCCAACTAGTGACCTTTTGGCATTCCTGCGAGCATTGCTAATGCATAACGGCAGAACTATTAGTTTTGAAAGCTACAGTTCATTCTCCTGCCGAGCTTATGACGTGAGTAAAGCCAGAAAAACAAAACACCTCATCAGGAGAGCACTGCAAAGACGGCGGGCAGAGGCAGGGTGAAAATAGACCTCGACAGGGGACTATGTTGTCATTCTTCAGAAAATGTAAACCAGTCACGCTCTCCCTCCTGACAGGAGGTGACACACTGGGTAAGATGGATACACATGCTTTTAAGCTCTTTTTTTTCCCCTCTCCTGTTGTTGTTATACGTCATTTGATCTGCTAAGTTAGAAATATTCTACTTTAGACATGCCATTGGTCACTTTATCACCGGCTTGTGAAAGAAAGACAGACAAGCTCTGATTGAGGACTGGTAGGTCAAATATAGGTGAGGAAACAACCAGTATTTTCAGCAGAAAAGCAAGAATGAAGCACAGACCAGTGGCAAGTAAAATACCATCCTGGGGAAGCACAAAGCAAGGACACATGAATGTTCAAGCAGCCAGCAGTACTTTAAAGAAGTCAAATTTATGATAATACAAGTGTTAATTCAGTTACACCTTACCCATTGCAGACATCATTTCCAATCGTAGCGTAGATGACTATGGCTGGATTGTCCAACAGCTGGTTTCTGGCCAAGCTATAAGATAAATACGCAGCTATATTAATGGGGAAATACATTCTCAGTGTCTGAATCACACACCATGCTTGTATGAGATCACATCTGAAAGTAGCCTGTTTAGATTTGGCCAATGCTCAGCTGACTACACTTCTACATTTGAGAGAGGGGTTATTTGTTCATTAGTGTGTTTGGTTGGTTGGTTTAGGGTTTTTTTGCTATCATTTTATATTTTAGTAAATTTTTTTAAATATAAGGTTCTTCAATTCTCCATTCTGCCCCTCGAGGACTTGTCTTCTTCACTGTTTTTCCTGCTGGCTTTCTATCTTTGTATTACCCAGAAGCCAAATCAAGTAGTTTCATTTTGGGGCAAAGACATAAATCAAGATGGGAATTTTTTAATCAGAGGTGGGAGAGGAAGACTATGTTTGGCTGACAGCTAAGTTTATGTGTAAGACTGAGCTCAAGATCAAATCAGGATGTGGCCTGAAGTTCAGTGCTAGAGGGCAAGGATTCATTACTACTTCTTCCGGAGGAGAGAACAATAAATCCCTTAGGATGTGAGCTATATCAGCATCAAGCACACTAAATCAACCCAACTGCCCCCCAAATTAATGTGAAAAGGAGAGATCTTGCTCTCACTTTCCCGTAGCTACTCGATCTTATCCATATGATATGGATATCACTGCAGGGGGGTTGGACTACGTGATGTTTAAAAGTCCCTTCCAACCCTCAAAACTCTACGATTCTATATGGAGATAGCACAGTGGACCTGCCTGTGTCCGTCCACATTGCTACAAATCAGGAGTAATGTAGTTAGGAAGCCACAAAGTCCAGACTTAGGGCAAGCCTTAGTCTCTTCCCTGAAATAACTGGAAATACTGCACTGACTTAACTAGGCCAAGATTAATGCCCTGGAGATGGTGACATCCACACTTCAGAACAGTTTTTCTCCTGTTGATGCATGTTTCTACCAGAGAAGAAACACCTGGCACTTCAGAGCACAGTGGCCAAGAGAAGCTGTGCTTTTTAGGACACTTGTGGCTAATACGTTCCTTACACTGCTTTGCTTGTTTCTTTTGAAGAATTGAGACTCCAGCAATGCTTCTGTACGCCTGGTCAGCATTTGAATCCCATTAACCACTCACCTTTTTATTAAAGAGAGGAGGTCTCCTGAAGAACCACCTGAGTACACATAGTGGGAATAAGAGAAGGAGTAAAACGTCATTATAGTGACAAACAAAATGAAGCGCAAAACCCACCCTCACTGCATATTTCCAAGAATGCAGAAGCATTAAAAAAACGGGAACAACAAGTTGTCCCTGGACTTTTTTGGTGCTGGCATTAGGAAGTAAATCTATATCCAGGGACCTGCTTCCTCTTACCTAAGTCCTACATTTCAGACTGTAGAAAATCAAATACTTTTAAGTGCTGGGTTGTCTGGATCTGGCTTTTAATCCAGATCTGGCAGCTTCTTCCCATCTGTTGAACATAGTAGTCTCTTGTAAACCAGCCAACCTGACTTGTCAACAGTCGATCTACTTTTAACTTTCCCTATAAATTGCAAAGGGAACCATTCTCACTCTTCTGAGAGTAAGCGTCTCACAGCTATACCACGTTGGGATGGATTCAGGTCCTAAACATAGGCACCAAGTGCCATTTTTGACATCCCAGAGTATCCCAGACACCTGCAGCAGGGCTGGCAGATACAACACAGGATGCCTGTGAGATTGTGCACTTCTGGAAAGGCAGCTGGAGGTGGGAAGAATACCGTCAAGCATCTCAAATGGCGCTAGATACCAATGTATGATGTCTGCATTGCTATTCTCATGGGTGGTAGACTTACGAAAAGTAGTATTAGGCCAGCTGCACCCTTCCTGAGAAGCTCTGAATTTCAATGGCAATTCACCCGAATGGTGGGATGCAAATCTTTGCTCCTCCAGGAAAAGAGCTAGCTACACCTAAGCATCTGTGAGCATCTATGATCTTCCATTTACGTCTTGAATGAGAAAAGCATTCCCAGTTTGGAAAGCTTTAATGGATAAAACTTACAGCGGGTCTCTAAAAGCTATGCATATACATCCCCACTAGCCACAGCACACAAATCAGACTCCATCACCTGCAGTGCAAGCGTGATTACAAATGAGGATCCAAAAAAGGTTTTTTTTTGCTTTGTTCAAGATTAGACTAGGACTGTGATTGCCAGAAGCTCAACTCACAGAAACATAAACTTCAGAGGAGCAGGCACTACGGGTTGTACTTGCTTTTATTTTGCAGGATTTTCACACACTCCTCTTTTCTCGCTCCTTCTCTTGTATTACACTCCTCCTGTTCTTTGCTCAGCGCTTCCCTGGTCTCTCTCTTTTCTCCTCTGTTCGTCACTGTGTCTCTAAAGCTCACTTTGAGGAGCAAATCCTGTCCTCCCTGCAGCTCTTGGGGCGGGAGCATGTGGACAGAACATCATTAAATCCCTGCTGGATTGGTATGGGGAAAGATCTAAGAGATAAACCCCTAAGGTAGCAATAATACACTTTGCATTTTTATAGCAGTGCCTTTGTTATTATCACTCACAGCGATGCCAACTGCATATATCAAGGAATCCTTTATGTTTTAAATAATCCAGTTCTTCCAAGCTAAAAATGAACATATCTGTCTGCTGCTTCTTTCCTGAGGGTTGCTGGTCCATTGAAAATCCAGCCCTTCTGTTGAGAGCTCTTTTCAGCAGCATAAGAGCCCCACAAAATCCTTAGAAAATATGGCTTGGAACATAACTACAAGCAGTTGATTTTTTTCTGGTTCTTAGCCCTTCTTTCAGGTAGAGTTCAACACCCCTCTGTTAAGCCATTCTGCTGCATGACTCCCTGGACTGGAGCTTGCAGTTCCAGCACAAATAAACTATTGGGATCTCTAGAAATAAAAAATGTAAGTACAAAAAAGTAAGAAGCTGTTCTTGGGTATTTATTACCTCCGCAAGCGTAAGTAGTTATAAGCAGCTCGGTGGGAAGTATTAGCACAGTTACAACTCAAGTAAAGACATCAAGAAAATGAAGGGTTTTTTTTTTTTAGAGAACTGTTTTCATGGGTAAATTGAGTTTTCAAGGAGGTTTTTGTGATAGAGGATATAATCAGGAATGAAAACATCCAAGAGCAAAGAAGATAAGGCAGACAAGGGCAAATTTTTTTAGCACAATCTGTTGCGACAGGGCAAGGGGTGATGGTTTTAAACTAAAAGAGGGGAGATTTGGACTAGATAGAAGGAAGAAATTTTTGAAGCAAGATGCCTAGAGACGCGGTTGATGCCCCATCCGTGGAACCATTCCAGGTGAGGTTGGCCGGGGCTCTGAGCAACCTGCTCGAGTTGCAGATGTCCCTGCTCCCTGCAGGGGAGGTTGGACTAGATGAGCTTTATGTGGTGTCAGTAAAATGATTAAGATACTGAAGGAAGATATCCTGGGATTTTTCTATCACTTGTAAATTTTCCCTTTTTAAGAATTCCCTTCTCAATTTTCTTCAGAGTCTTTTGTCCTGTCACAGGCTCACCTCCTTCTACATCCTGCAGGTGTCTGTAGTGTAAGTGGAAAGGAGACACATGAAGAGAAAAGGAATGATGCACACCATGAGAGATTCTTCTTTTTAAAACATCTGTGAGGGAACTGGGGAAAAGGAAGAGCAGAAGGTACAACCCCCATTAATGTAAAGAGAGCAGGACAAGGTAATAGGGTGTTAGGTATTGAGATGAACTGGATATAAACGAGAAGAACCATTGACACTTAGTCATCTGTTGAGCATCTGGTTTGGCCTTTTTTCATTCTCTCACCAGAAAACACTTCTGGGGGACAGCCATAATGGGAGCCAGCAACTCCAGTGGCCTTATAGATGGGAAAGTCAGAAGCACCTGGTTCATGACACCACATACATTGTAAAGCACTTGTGCAGAAGACCCAAAGCCTCAGGAGCACCATGTGTGCTACAGAAAGGAGGAAGGTGTATGAGACGCATTGCCAGTGGCATCAGTGCTGGCACTAAAAGGCAATTTTTTGGGGTAAAAATGCCCACCTGAGCCAGAAAGTGATCCCTGCATCACGTTACCCGTCTGTGCACCTTTTTCTGTCCAGCAAGCTCTTTGGCTGTCAGAGGTGGAGGGCTGGGACAGACCCTTTCTGACCCTAAATCTTGCAGAAAATCCCAAGGATTTAACAAGTTTCCAAGTAGTCCTAAGGGCAGCAGTGCTCCTCAATTGCAGCCAACATGACTCATTTGTTGGAAAGGAAGAGCATCCCGTAAAGCCAAATTATCTACCCGAGGAGAATAAATTTTTCCAAGCTTCTGCAGCCAGTTTTCTGAAGCATGACAATTAATTAAATACAATAGCAACACAAAATGATAATCACAGAATCATCAAGTATCTTTTAAACCTGCTGTTGGGGACATCACCTAATCCAACTCACAAACACTAACATTGTAAACCTTTATTTCTAAGGAGGATTACTGTCATCCCTTCATAAAAGCTCTTTGACAAATTTAATCAAACTCTATCTTGAAACAAATCAGGGTTTCACTTTTGCCCCTACTCCTCCATTTTGATGGCAATGCTAGGATTTTATTCTTTGATAGCAACCTTTTTAAAAGTTTCCCCTCTAAATAGAGGTAGGATTAATGAAAACCCATGTTCTTGTGACAGAACTATCTGTCAGGTTAACCCATTCTCTGTGGTGTTTAATGCCTCAAAAGGGTTCAAAGCCACATTCCCTTTTGTATTTTCACATTGCTCAATTTCCAAGGTGTCTTAACATTCTTCCAGAAGTTTCGATTGCCCTAAACTCCCACAAAGCCCTTCTCTGTATCTATTCCCACCAACGCTGGTCCTTGCTAGGACCAAATTCTGAGGTCTTACTGACTTATGTGAGGAAGGACTGTATCCCCATCTCTAGAGAAAATGTTATGCATGGTGCATCTTGCAACCTGCTTAGTCTTTTCCCAGCTGTATCCTGCATTTCTGGCTGTTCCTTACAATTCCTCTTTTGTCTCTAACACCTCTCTCCCTCCACCACCTCTGGCCAATGACCCACTAATTTACACACATGTCTTGTCATTAGCTCTTACATGCATGTCTTCTGCAATTGCAGCAAGTGCAATTGCTGTCACCACTGTGCCCAAGCTCATCTAAATTATTCCTGGGCTGTGGCCCCACTTCAGGGTGGTTAACACTTTGCGGTTTTGCATCATTCGCAGGTGCCGTCAAGCAGGCCCCTTGGTCTTTGCTGTAAGGTCACCACTCCAAATGTTAAGCAGAATTACAGATGCGTGAGGGACACAGCTCCTCTCTCAAACCCACTGATCTTCCCTGCTCAGCTGGTTCTCTAACCACCTCTTACTTCTTGTATTAATTGTCCTCTTCTTTACTGTACGCAAACCTTTCCTGTGAGGTACCATGCAAGACAATTTTAGGTAGATGAGGCCTACTGCATATACCCTTGGCAATGCAGGATGTTATTTCATAGGAAGAAGATGTTAAGCCAGCATCATAAAAGTAATTAATTAAAACCTCACAGTATTAAGTTTTGTCTCAATATTGGTTTACTTGTGTGTCCTTGATTATCCCTTTAAAACTTGTTCTAAAAGCACATTAAGATCCGTGCACCATTGACCTCTCCATTTTTGCAAGAGGACTTCCATTGGCTGGTCTCCAGCTCCAAAAGATGTCACAGGATGTCGTGGACACCCTTGCTATGAGACTGATGAGTGATTTGTACCTATCCTGCCTGCTGTTCTCTTCTTTTTCCTTAAACACATGTAACGAGGAGGGGGGGGGGGGCTCTCTTTATTTCTGAAAGATGTTTGTTCAT
>JAVSBS010000130.1:28350-50094 GCA_033124195.1 Coracias cyanogaster
CCCCCCGCGCCCCCCCCCCCCCCCCCCCCCCTCGCTGTAGTTCTGAAAGACGTGTGTTCATGTAGCATCGAGTATCAGCCTAGCAAGGTTAAAAAGGGCAAAAACTTCACATACCATTTTGGGAAAGGTTCTGTAAGTCTCTGTGATTACAGCGATTTCTCTTGCGTAAACGTAGATAGAGAGAGTCTGTCCAGCCTCTGAAATAAATTGAGAAAACACAAGCTGCTAAACTCGTATGATACTGATGAAAACACAACTGATATTAAAAATGAAGTGTGTTCCTGTCTCTGAACAGCTCTGTGCCGCCGTTATGTACATACTTCTGTTTCACCATATCTCTTTTGCTGTGGTCATAAATCTTTTCCATTGTGAACAAGGTGGCCTAAAATGGAAGCCAAGCTATCCTCTCAGAAACTATAAATTGATGGAGTTTCTCTGAAATTGTTCCATCCAGGATGTTTTTATCCTGATCTTTCATATAAGGTGTTTAAAAACCTTTTTTTGTTACACAACATTTATCAAAACTACCCTCTTGATTGCTCACTAATTGACTTTTCAATTGGTTGTTATGGAACAGTAAATAAAAGAGAATAAATATTGGCAGGGCATTCGTTTCCCAACACCATAGATCTTGGACAGATGATTGATTCGAAAACAGGTTATGCTTGATTGTGATTAGTTTTCTCCTTTACTTTGCGTTGAGAAAAATGAAAACACAGCTGAAAATGTTAACAGCCCAAAGGGAAGTGGATGAGAAGACCACACTCCCAGCCACGAGTATGCGGTCACCTCTATCAGGGCTACTAATTTTGTGTTTGAACCTAGACACCAAAGGAATCAGATAACTTAAATACCATGGCATAAGAACAACAACTGACTTGATGATCTTAGTGGTCTTTTCTAACCTTAATGATTCTAAACTTGGATGAATGCAGAGAAACAGAAGCCAGTGATGACTTTTGAAACCTACATATTATACACATGATAACATCAACCAGTCACCATGCAATGGGCTACACAAGGAATGCCTGAGCTCTTTGGTTTTCAGTGTAGCTACAGGAAAAGGAGAAGCAAACAGACATTCTTGGGCAGAGGATATTCGTTAAAAAGTAGTGCCCCTGTTCAGCCCTCAGGGGATGGGAAAGATGGACATGGAACACATCAGTTTGTGTCTCTATCTCTGCAGGCTTGGAGTAAATGGGAGCTTCCCATTGCACATTGCCAACCAGTCTCCACCACACTCCACATTGTGGAGTGGAATTTTGAGCTACTTCTCTGAAAAATACATTGAAGTCCCAAAGAGTTCTTTTTTTTCTTCCAGACGTGGAAGAGATTAAAGAAAAGAGATTAAAAAACTGAACACTGAACCAAGGCCTATCCCAGACAACATCAGGGTCAACACTAAGCTCTGATCAGTTGTGAACTTCAGATTCTTTGGTGCCCAGTTAAATACAGTGTATTGAGTAGTTGGACATTGTAATAGACTTTTAAAGGTCAGTTTTGCTGCTGGGTCTGAAAGAGGGGGCTGCATAGATCTTCTCTGTTGGCTTGTCAAGTAGTATATCACCTTCAAATATACACTGTGTGAATGTAGCTGAGGCTGGGAGCTTGGTTTTCACACAGGGAGAAAAAAGGAAGCAAGAAATACAAGTGTATGGTGCAACAGCTATTTTTCTTGGAAAAAAAAATATATTCTGCCAACTTTTAAAATCTGCTGGTAGGGAGCCTCTTTAGGCTTGACTCATGCTTAGTTTGGCATTTCGCTATATTCATGATCTATCTTAGACACATAATACACAAATTATCTGAAACTCAGGCCAGACTAGGCACTGTTAATGATTGTATCCTTCAGTTCTGACAGGAGGCAAAGGACTCTATTATTGGACAGAAAGATGATTTTTAAAAATCATTAATACGTTGAACTTCACAGTTAAAATTTCAGCCATTTCAAGGTATTTCCTTTGTGTTTGGACTTTATTTGCCTTCCCTTCTGGCAGAGCTTTTTTTTTTTCTGTCTATCCCTGCATCCTTCCCCATCCACATTAGCCAATGTAACACAGCAAATCAGGTCACAGGCACTTCGAAATTCTTTTGCTACTTCCCTCTAAATGTGAAAAAAAAAAAGGGGGGGGGGGGGGTGTGCGGAGGGAAGAAAAATTGCCCCGATAAAGGGAACACCATGAAATAACTGTGAGGTTACCATTTATTCCACTATTTCAGCAGCAAAAAGTAAACAGGAGGAAGAAGGAAAGAGGAAAAAAAAATAAGAAAAGGAAAATGATTATTTTTGTTGGTTTCAGCAATGCTCCATTTCTCCCTGCCCCAGAATTTTGAAAGAAGTGAGATAGTTTTTTATTTCTTCTGGGATGTTTTGCCTTCTAAATTACAATTTGACCAATGCCACAACCTACCCTGGATTTCAGGAAGACTGGACTAGAGCATTGTGCATTCTCTGTATGTTTAAAACATTTTAAAAAATCCCTAGATGCAGTGTCAATTTTTAGAAAGAGCAGAAGCAGAGCTGACTAGCATTTTTATCCTTCCTTTCAAGCACTGCTATTTCTTTTCTTGCTATGCTTTGAGGGACCTTGAGGCTTGTTACAACTGTTGGCTTACCCAATGGTGGAGTTCAGAAATCCAGTGATCTCTGAGAACTGGGGCCAGTCAAGCTCATCGCTGAAAGCCATTGGGAGATTAGCAAATGATTTCTGAAAGAGAAAGTTTTAAATCAACACCGTTTAACCCTCACAGAGGGAAAAACAAAAATCCTTTCAGCAAACTTGAACACTTCTTAGCTGGAGCATTAGCTGGACAGCAGCAGTGGTAACTATAGCTGTGGTGGTAATTATTTACAGCATCACAGACTGGTGGAGGTTGGAAGGAACCTCTGGAGATCACCTTATCCAACCCTTGCTGCTAAAGCAGGGTCACCCAGAGCAGGGTGCCCAGGTGGGTTTGGAACGTCTCCAGAGAAGGAGACTCCACAACCTCTCTGGGCAGCCTGGGCCAGGCTCTGGCATCCTTATGCATATACTTTAAAAGTTGACTCTTGTAAGATGGGCATAGCAATAGATGGAGGAAGGAAAAAGCAGAAGATATACTGAATTGCATTTCCTGGCACCCTGTAATTCTGGAAGAGCCCAAAACTCCTCCTGATGTGGAGCACATACTCCAGGTGCAGCCCACCAAGGAGGCAGTTGTTTGTCGTATCCAAAGGTGGGTCTCTTATGGCACAGGAAGAGCTGAGAGCATGATGTCTTTCAGGGATAACATCACATTCACTTGAAGCTCCCTTGCTTTCTCCAGCAGGATGAACTACGAGCACCTGACCCCCTAAAAACCTCTGCCTGCTCCTCACTGCAAATTCTGGGGATGGCACTGAAGCAACAGTCAGAGAGGTCCCTGAGCACGACAGAGACCAGGAAGAAGAACACATGGTCTGCCATAACCTTTCCACGCAAATAGACGCAACCTTTACCCTGCTCTGCTTTTGCTGATATTAATCTCTAATGTTTTTTTTCCCAGCAACTGCCTCTGTGAAAGCTACTGTGCAGATGAAAGCTGTGTGGCACATTCAAAACACAGGGCCCTGCTCAGTTCCACTTTGATTTCTGAATGTGTCAAAACGCATGAAAGGTGAGAAAAATGGCCTCGAGATATTGTGCCATCTCAGAAGGATGAGAATATGGAAGGACTTTCCGGCATACGCTTGCAAAGACAAATGCATAAATCCAGTGCTCTCATACTGCAAAACTGCTGACAAAAAAGGTAATAACCAAAAGAAGGTCAAAACATAAAATCAGAGAACTCACAGGCTGGTTTAATCTGTATAATTTATTAGCTTCATTTTCTTTTCAAGGAATTATGGGGTTTCCTCAAACCCTGGCTGCTATAGAACAGCGAGCAGGTGGGTAGTTCTTTCTCCAGGAGGGTCAGAGGTAACCGAGGAGCCACAGAAGAGCTAAATCTTGTGGTCTCCACCAAGTCCTCATTCCCAGAAAATTATTAGAAGAGTTAATTATTTAGGTGAATGAGAGCTATGCTCGAGTAGATGCCTACAGGTTTTGACTGTAAGAGGATGGGGGGACATGCAGGGAAAGGGGCGGAGAGGCGAGAAAAGGGAGGTTTGAGGGGGGGTAAAATTCCTGAAGCCAAGCTCAGAGCAGCCTAATGCACAGCAGATGCCAGTTTAAAGCATGTCACAGCGTATTTGACCTACTTAGAGTAGATCTGCATTAGCTACCAACGTGAAAATGGGTCTGCTTTAATTATCTTTCAGTTGGTTCTCTTATATATATATATGTATATGGCCATGTATGCATCTCTGTGTATATATATATATATAAAAATTATTCTTTAAGGCTGGAGGGTACTTCCAAACCTGCCTTCCTCAAATATGACATTTTTGTGTGCAAAGAAGCACTTAATCCAAATCCAAGCACAGATCCACAGCTATGAGCAGAAGTGGAGGGGTACAATACGACTTGGCTGATTGCAATATTTGCCTCCTCACTGCTTTGCATCAAAGGTGACAGAAATATTGAAATAGTCACTTATCATTGAACAAATTATAGATACGATATCTTCTACTATAAAAAGAGCCCAAAAGGGATTAAATATTTTTAAAATAAATCCTTCTGCAACCAACTTTCTCATTATTTCCCATCAGAACTCCAAAATATTTTCACTGGACAAATTCTAATAATGTTTTAACTGTTTTTTTGTTTTGGTTTTTTTTTTGTTTTGTTTTGTTTTGTTTTTTTCCCTGCAAACTTAGCTTAAATAAGTTGGCCAGAACCTAACTGAGTTGCAAATTAGTTTGGAAAGGAACATTTGAGCCCAGAATTATAGTCAGATTTGAAAACTGTATATATGTTTAGCATTGACACTGTTCCAGCAAAGCACTTAAAGCCAGACTTTTGAAGATATTTCAGAACCAAAGGGTGAAGATGAGTAGTTAATGGAAATTACAGAAAAATGCTAGACCTTGAACTCTTCAGGGATGTATTTGGAAAGTGTGGTCTAACAGATTGCGTCTCACTTAGTCTCAGTTGCAAATGTGACCCACTCAAGTGGTGGATCTCTGTTGACTTTTAGCGTGAAAGTCTTCCAAGCACAGCCTTGTTGAAATACCATTCTCTAGACTATTCTGGCTGAGAAACCAAGTTTCAGCCCCTGTGCCAGATTTTAGCAGAGAATCATTAGAAAGTTATTCCAGCCTAGCTTCAAATGCCATATTCTAGCCTCAAATTTTCTAGGTGGGTCTCATTGCGGAGGAACGTCCTCACCTCCTGGATTTGGTGAAAACTCACATCCTTGAGGACAGTGATGTTTTGACACTGGAATGAGGGTGGTGAAACACTGGCACAGGTTGCCCAGAGAGGTGGTAGATGGTAGAAACATTTCAAGTGAGGTTGACAGGGCTCTGAGCTACCTGATGTAGTTGAAGATGTTCCTGCTCACTGCAGGGAGGGTTGGACTAGGTCACCTTTAAAGGACCCTTTCAACCCAAACCATTCTGTGATTCTATGCGTCCTATCTTGAAACACATGTCCCCAAATCCCCCTGCTTCTCTTGCAACTGGGCAGCCTGTGCACACAGAGGCTGATGCTAAATGCACACACCCCAAGCTGCACGGGACCAACATAGCTTAAATAAGGTTCAAAAAGGGAAGATTTTCCAAAGCAGGACACCAAAGGACATTGGAAACCTAACACTCACATGAGCTTTTAGAAATGGCAGTTGCAGAAGTGAAAACGCTAAAATATCCCTTAATTTGAAGGGCAATTGGATATTTGTTTTTATACTGAATTTAATCATGTTCAAACCCTCTTGATAGCATTAAGTACCGCAGATGACTTTCTTCTTCTAAATATACAAATAAGCAAGCCTTTATGAAAGCACAGACTGTCTTTTTAAAAGCATGTGTGGCATTTCTCTTCCGTAAAGCTACAAGGGACACAGGTTTGAAATTAGCAAAGTTATTACCTTATTTTCCCCAAAATGCAGTATCTTAGTCCTCAAAATATGTGCTGGGAGAAACTTGCCTGTAAGTCACTGGATTTAGAGGGAAGCTAGAGAATGTTTTTAATAAGATTTTCGCTAATCAAACCTCTGTTTCTTTTTAGTGGTGCAAAAAACTAAAGAAGTCAGTGGGGTAAGTGTTCAGGACTTTAAATCCTGAACCTGCATTTAAAGAAAAGCTGAATTCTTTTCATAGGAAATGTATGGTATGAAACAGTTAAATGAAACCTGAGAAGCTCTTGAGTTTGTGGGCAAATAGGTATTTACTTGATTACAGAGAGACATGGGTTTTATTTTTCTCTTTATTCAGCATGAAATAGAGAGCCAAGAGTTTTAAAAAGCATCTTCCTAGAAAGGGTATCATTTCCAGCACATTGATAAATACAGTGCTTTTATCTCCAGATAAAATTGTCTCTAAAATGAGATTTAAAAATAAGCTTCTATCCCAGGCATAGGATAACAGAAAAATGGTGCATTTAGTAGCTATTTGGAAGTCAATTGTAAGCAGATGGACAGAGCAGCAGGAGCCCAATATCCATCGCTAGACACACCAGTATTCTCAACATTAGCTCTCCACAAAAAACAGCCACCTCAAAAAAAAAAAACCAAAACCCTCCACTATTTCTTCTTCTTTGCTGACTCTCATCAAGTGCGTGTGTACTGCATTACACTTCATTTGTAGTGTCCGAATTTTCAGGTCGAAGGAATGAACATTCAGCTCAATTCTTGCTGAACCTTTTAAAAGAAGAAAAGGCTGGCAAACCCAAAACCTATGGACAAGCAGAAAGTCAAAATAAATTTGACTTATCCCCTTCTTACAGCTGTATAATTCACTTTCTGTAATTACACGCTGCGTGTTTGGGGATTTACTGGAGCGATGGCAGGTTAAGGACAGAGCCACAGGCTCGGCCGCCTCTGCAGGAACAGGCGGTCAGGTGTCCTCAGTGACGGTCCCAACATTATTTGAAAGGACAAGAGAAAATGGCCTCAAGTTGTGCCAAGGGAAGTTTAGAGGGATATTGGGAAGAATTTCTTTACTGAAAGGGTTGTTAGGCATTGGAACACGTTTCCTAGGGGAGTGCGGAGTCCCCATCCCTGGAAGTATTTAAAAGATGTGTAGATGTTGTGTTTAGGGATATGGTTTAGTCGAGGACTGTCAGGTTAATAATTGGACTCAATGATCTTAAAGGTCTTTTCTAATCTAGGCAATTCTGTGATTTTTCTTCGTGTTGCTGCGCCTCAGCTCAGATCCCTGTAGGGCAGAGGTTGGGACTCTGCAGGTTGGTCAAAAACTTCAAAATCAAGGTACCTGCGTCTTTCTGTAGTGCTTCATAGGGCAGGCTGGGGTTTTTCTGGAAAAATAACATGCCTCAGCTATAGGTTTCAAAGATGTGTCCACCTCGTGATGGACACTTGCCACACCAATCAATTATGTTTTTTGTGGGAAGAACATACTCTAAGAGAGATGATACCTGTATTTGTGACTGGATCTTAGGTAAGGGCTTTGAAATTGCACAGGAAAACATGAGCCCCCACTCTGATACAGGGCATTGTCTCAAGCTCCGCATCAGATGAAACGGGCTCAGAGTGCCTGCAGCTGCGTCACTGTGCGCAGTCCAGAGCTCAGTTGCTTGCAGGTTCCTCCCCTCCACACAAAACCAGCCTCTCTGATGAAAGCAGGGACACGATTCTGATCTCTGCATTAGGTTTAAGAAAATAGGAAGACCAGGAAGGCACTAGGGGACTTGATATGGGACAAATGAATGGTGCAACTTGACAGCATTTCTTGACATAGGATGTATGACAGAAACATGTCACAGAATCACAGAATGGTAGGGCTTGGAAGGGACCCCTGGAGATCTTATCTTCTCCAGACTAAACAGCCTCAGGTCTCTCAGCCCTTCCTTGCCAGAGATGCTCCAGTCCCCTCAGCATCTTTGTAGCTTCCACTGGTATCTCTCCAGTAGTTCCTTGTCTCTCTTGAACTGGGGAGCCCAGAACTGGACACAATACTCCAGATGTGGCCTCACCAGGGCAGAGTAGAGGGGGAGGAGAACCTCCCTTGACCTGCTGGCCACACTTTTCTCAATGCAGCCCAAGATACCACTGGCCTTCTTGGCCCCAAGGACACACTGCTGGCTCACGGTGAACTTATTACCTAACAGGACACCCAGGTCCTTCTGCACTGCATTACACAGCAGGTTATTACCCTGTGAGAAGCCAGTGCTAAGAGGGCAGTGCTTTCTGAACCTTCATTAGTGATAATAAAATGTTGACACAGCCTAAAAGTGTTCTTGCCTACACAGCTCTGCTACCAGCATTAATGGCAGAATCACTATCACCATCAGTATTATTACCATCTTACCAGACCAGATAATCTCAATTATCATTAGTGCTAATTTATTATGCTCATCATCAGCTCTGTCATCAGCGTCATTTGTCTAATCGCTGCTCATAAACATTTAACAAAGAAGAACAACGGCTAATCTGCAACATTTAAATCAAATCGGCTCTGGGAGCAAAAGTGGGAGAATACACAAAACTCTCAGACCTCCGACAGCACTGTAACTACTCACATTTTGGAAGAAGTATTGTTCTCCAGAAAATGTCCCTATCCTCCTCCTACAGGGGCTAGTGGAAGAGTAGTTTTTCACCAGGGTAATGATGATCTGTCTGGTGCATCCCCGTGTACTTTTGTGCAGAGAAGGATACCACATGGTCCCTAGCTAGGGAGTGACATTGGCTTGGAACAGTGAAGGACAGGAGCATACCTGTGCGTTTATCTCCACGCCCTAATTGCACTTTTCTGGAATGATCTTTCCCCCTCAATTATTTCATTCCATGCCAGTGAACTGCAGCAGCTGAGGCTCAGTGTCATTCACAGTCAAACGCATTTTGTTGTCGCTTGAAAAATGGGAAAAGCTGGGATGCTGCCCAAAGACAAACATCAGTGTGGTAGTGATATTTTACAGTCACTACAGAAACTCTTCTCTTTAGGACAAGGCCATTATAAACCCTTGGATGACCCTCGAACACCTGCAGGTCTATTTGTTCTACAAGCCTCAGAGCCGGAACACTGGAGCTACCAGACCTATTTCACATATGTCACAGACGAGGGAAAACAATCCAGGACACGTCATTTCAAAGCCAGATGCCTAAAACAGGAGGTCCCTGACTGTCAGTAGGGTCATTTCTGCAACGCTTGCACAGCAAGGAGCCAGAGTAACAAGCCTGCTAATGACGGGGCTGATCCTACAGACAGCACGGGTCTCCTTGAGCTGCAGGCACGTGCGTGGAAAGCCAGATGTCCTGGTTTGTGTCTCTGGCACCACACTGGGCCACTGAAGCCAAACTCTTCCTTGACCCAATTGCATAGATGTTGGAGAAGCAGCGGTAGCACAGGGATATGCTTTTTTTATCTTCAGAAGAGCAGATGCAGGAGGGGACGGACACACAGAATCACAGAATGGTGAGGGTGGAAGGGACCTCTGGAGATCATCTAGTCTGACACCTCTGCAGGGTCACCCAGAGCAGGGTGCCCAGGATTGTGTCCAGGTGGGTTTGGAATCTCTCCAGAGAAGGATACGCCACAACCTCTCTGGGCAGCCTGGGCCAGGCTCCAACACCCTCACAGGAAAGAAATTTCTCCTCCTGGTCAGATGGAACCTCCCGGGTTCCAGTTTGTGCCTCTTGCCCCTTGTCCTGTTGCTGGACACTGCTGAAAAGAGTCTGGCCCCATCCTCTTGATCTTTGCCCTTTAGATATTAATAAGCATTGATAAGATCCCCTCTCAGCCTTCTCTTCTCCAGGCTCAACATCTCCAAGTCTCCCACATGAAACCATAACTATAAATTGCAGTGCAATGAGGCATTTTGCTCTTGCTTCTCTTTGGTAACCTACAGCACAGGGGAGAAAGGAAATGGCAACAAGCAGCAGGATGATTTCAGCAACCCGAACATGATTCCTCACCGCTGACATCTGCGTGACGGTCATCCACTCGGGAGGGATATGGAAGTGAGCGCCGGCTGAGTCTCCCAACAGCACAACCCCTTGTGAGCCTGCACCTAATTAACACATTTTATTAGTCGCAAGAGTAGGAAGAGCAAACTGACACAGAGCATGGAGAGCAACGCTTGAAGAGCAACAGCAATGGCAGCTGATGGAGTCACGGGCAATTGGCTACACCACCCTTCATGTAGCTGGAATGTTCAGAGCCTGCAATGGGGTTTTTGGTTCATTTGCAGCAAAAAAACTGGCTAACAAGGATGTGCCAACAACCCCAGAGAAACAACTAGGGACTGGGCATGAAAAACAGGGAGAGATCTTGCTAATTGGAAAAAACCCTGGTTGTATTCAAGGATGGATGTGTTATTTCAGCAGAGGTTCTTTGGGGCAGCCAACATTTATTTTTACTAGCCACAGAATATGCATTAAAAAGTACTTAAACATTTACGGAAATCGGATTACTCAGGAAATTGCTTAAAGCTCCTTATAGCAGAACTGAGTGGTGGCTCTGCCACTCATACAAGTATTTCTGCTGGAACAATCTGGCCGGTTTATAATTAATGTTAGTTAGCATTTGTAGATTGCCTTTCATCTAAAAATACTGAAATGTCTTGCCAGGCAATGGTTCATCTGCGGGATGCTGATTTAAATGCAAGGCAAGGTGAGCAGGAGCTGGCAGTCACGGCTGTGTAGCAGGGGTGTTATCTGTCACGGAGATCAGCCGATGCCATCAGATCACCTCTTTAGGGCCTTCTCTGGAGAAGAATCAGCATCACTGCTGGCATGACCGCTGGTATTTACAGCAGTGGGTCAAACTGGACACATGTGGAGATTGAGCTGCATTCCTGAGTCCTCTGGGATAGGCTTCAGAAGGTGCAGAGGTGATGTCTCTGCTGCTGTTCCTGACCTCTGTATTTCAACTTAATAACCAAGCTGGCTTTACAGGAAATTACCAGCAGCCTGGCCCATCCTCAAGATAAAGAAAATAAAATTATTTTGCCATTTTGCCTTTCTCTTGAAGTTGTAAAGCCCGTTGTCTTTCCCCTACACTGGAAATGACCACAGAAATATTAAAATATTTATGAAATGGAATGAATGAAACATGAAATGTTTCTTGTATCAACAGTAAAGATTCACCTTTGCAGAATTTCTCCTCGTAGGGAACTCCATCCTTTGGATCCACGCCCTGTTGGAGAAGAGAAGGGTAGATATTAGGATCTATTTAGAGCCAGAAAAATAGCAGTGAAAAAATGAGGCTAAGAATTTAGTTCTTCTTGAATGTTTGCCTGCAGCAGACACTGCATCATAATAATGATGCTTTCCATTACATTATTTTGATAAGTATATGTACATCTTAATTATAATAGCTCTAATTTAAATAATCATAAGTATCAGTAAACAAACTTTGTTCATAACTACTTCCCTTATGTTTCCCTAGTTTTTCATAAAGACAGTTTTATTAATTGGAATATCAAAGGCAGTAAATAAATTGGAGTAATCCAAATCAGTTAATAAACCAGAATAAATAAAAAAGAAACATTTGCAGACTAGTGCAAAGGGATTTAGGAAGAGCAGCAGCAAGCAGGAAGGAAGTGTAAGATGCAACTTCATTTACTTACCCATATGCCATTGCAGTTAGAGTCACTTTGCACATCCCAATTATCAGGACTAAAACAGAGTTGCAAAAGGATAGATAGTGTTACAGAAAATAAAGGAAAAAGGGCTTTTGAGGAAATTAGATCCTTTGTGCTATTTTTCACTAAGAATGTGAAATAATCAGATATTCCTTTCTGCACAGAAGGGTAGGGTTTCTTCCCCCTTTGAATCCAGAAGAGGCAATTTTTCCCAGCAAAATGCAATATTAATTTAAAGTTAATACTACCGGAAGTTGCTGAATGAAGCTTAACCTTTTAGTCTGCATGTTCTCTTGGGGGATGATTTTTGCAGAAGACAGACTCTTTTCCCCTACCCTTTTCATAGAATCATAGAACGGTTTCGGTTGGAAGGGACCTCAAAGATCATCTAGTTCCAACGCTCCTGCCATGGGCAGGGACACCTCCCATTAGACCAGGTTGCTCAGGTCCTGAACTTTTTTTTCCCTTGCTTTTAAGTACTCACTGAAATCCAAGCCCCTCACTCCGAATTCAGTGGGGGGTAGAGCGGAGTAATGAGGATTTCCTCTGTCCCATAACACAGTGTAATTAGCTCAGGCCTCTTTTTCAGAGACTCCATCCATTCAGTCCAGTGTTACACATGGACTCTCTAAACCCATTTCTGCTAATGCAGGTGTGCTGCCCATCCTTCTTCCAAGCCCACACCCTTAAACCCAGCTTATCTAGTCACAAGCTGGTTAATGCTTAGGCTGTAAAATCATTCCTTCTTAACAAACCCATGGGAGAGGAGAGCTCTATTTTTTAAATAGTATTTTGAGGGTAAAATAGCAAGAGCAAGGGACTGAGGCCACACTGCTATGACTGGTTGTGCTCCCTGTTTCGGTTGTATGTGGAAGTCCATGCTCAGGCAGCTGGGAGGTATTCACCTAGAAGACACCCACTTTGAAGGGTACATATTTTAGCTCTATGCTTCCACCAACATAACGTGAGGACTGGATGCTGGAGCTCAGCAGTCAGCCACGAGCATCGCTGTTTTGCCCTCCTGTCCTGCTGCTCCCTAAAGTAGGCACATCGAGTAGTATAAGGCTTGTAAGCCTCAGCAGCTTGGTTCCTCTCCCCACCTTTGGTCTGTCTGACCAATGTTGGCTGCAGATGCTTCAGTGAAAGGGAAGAAATCTGTGCACCACCCCTGCTAATGCTCCCCATCCCTGTCGTCCATCATCCTCTCTTGTCTCCATCGCAGTGAAATCAAGCAACAAGCAGTGACTTTTCTCTTAAAAATACAGCCAAAACCAAACATGGAGCTCGTTCTTCAAGAAACTACAATTATTAGAAAGCCTTTAATTAAAAGCTTTACCGTCTGCCAGGGTACACAGTGGTGTTTTTGTCATTGCAGTCTCTGCCTCGCCAGTGATAGCCCCTCAGTGTCTAAAAGCCAGGAGAAGCACACAGATAGGGTGGTCATTGTTATTCTTGCACTTTTAATTTAAAATATCTAAAATGAGAATCTAACTCAAGGTGTAGGAATAAAAGCCAGTAAATGGGTTGTATTCCAGCATCCCTTTGCTAACCTTTAATAAATGGCACCTTGCACAGTTTGGTGCAGAAATAACGCAATCTGGCAATTTAATTTGTTTTTTTTTTTATATGACTTTATTTCACCTCTTATTAATTCAGTAAACAGACCACTCAGCAGCAGAGTAATTTGCTTCTGCAGGGAGCACAGCTTTATGTGCACATCTCCCCGGGTGGCACAAGTGAAAGATTGTTTTTTCATCCAGAAAAAAAACCCCACCTTTTATGATAAAAAAATCCCCTCCACTAACTTTATTTCTCCACCTATTTTCACATAAATGAATAAGGCTTTGCAGAAAGTAGGAGGAATCTCATCAACATTCTCATTATCAAGGGATTACTGTACCAAAGGAAAGGCTTTGCTTACCGGGAAAGTACTAAATTTATCTCCATCGATATCTTCAAAAGGCAGTTTATTTCTCATAACACTGTAAAAAAAAAAACCAAAAACAACAAGCACAGTGTTAGCATATGGAAGGGAACCTGTTCAGAAAGAAACAAACACGGTAAAGTGTACAGAATAGATAATAGCTGGCACGTCAGTCACAGCTCCAGATTCAGTTTTAACTCCATGTTTGTGTTTCAGCAAAGTGATTCCATCAGAAGGAGCTAATTCTGATTTCTTTCAGTATCTGCTGAGCTCTGGAGGTGAGGCTGGTAGACTCCTGGATGGCTGCAGTGTTGAACCTTCAGGCTCTAAACCAAACTAGGACATCAAATCTGTGGTAAAAAATAACTAGATTTTTTTTTTTTTTTTAAATAAATAAATACTACACTCAGATCTTACAAATCTGCCAGATATTAAATACTGTTGGAAATCCTTCTACCTGGGAAAGGGCTGCAGAATGGGGCCTCGTGCTGACAGAGACCAAGCCCCTCTTCCTGTTAAAAATAAATGGCAAATACCCTTTCTTCTATTCATCCCTCAAGCCTTTACCGAGTCTGTTGTGTTTGGTCTAGAAGACTTGCAGATTGCATACCAGGCTGCAGCTACACACACACACACACAATATGCTTATTTTATAGGGTAAAAGTGACTTAATACGAAGAAGGACCATACACACTGAATTCACAGGTGGCCTTATGCTTTAACTGAGAATCAGTCTCATCCTGCAGTTTCTACAGCTAGTCCCACAAACTTCTGGCCATGCTCAAACATATTTGAGAAAAGTATTTTACTTTGATTTGAGAAATGGAGACCTGAGCTCTCAGTGGTTCCCCACAACGCTTAATTACATTAACCCTTGAAAATTACATCTTTTTTTTTTTTTTTCCATTGTGATTTTTGTTTCCAGTGACCCTACAGGTTTTGGCAGTACCCGAAGCAGGTGTTAAGATGATGATGTCAGCTCTGTGTCCCTTCGTCTTTAGCTTGGACACACGCTACCTTTCACATGGTGCTGCTCTCCTTAGCTACAGGACACTGCTTAGCTCACCTACATTGACCAGCACTCTGAATGACATGCTAGTCAGCCTTTCCTTGGAAAGTTTCCTTTCAGAGTGTTTCCAACCCCTTGAACTCCTAAGACATGTTGAACCTGGCTCAGAGAGCAAATAAGTGCAACGAGGGTGGATTCGTCAGACTGCATGAGCATCAGGATAAGAAAAAATACAGAGGACACAGGTGATCTGTACTCCTGGTGGGGCTTGTAACCCTTTACTGTCTAGAACCCAAAGTTCCCATGTGCTGCTTTGGGCTCTTTCTCTGCAGTGAGGTTCAGTTGCAAGGAACAGGCACAGATCCAGATCAGCTAAAAAAGTCCAGCTGTCAAATGCATTTTTTTGTAGCTACAGAAAGAAGAAAGAAAAAAACCAAAGAGAGGAAGAGAGAGAGGTCAGAAGAGTTGAACACATGCGATACAGTGTATGATGTACAATCTGATTCCTGCTTCCACTGTCTGAACTTGCAGAGCTCAAACCTGTATTATTTGTCCTGACTTACATTCTGAAGGCTCTTACGAGATGTTTCATGTTAATCAATCCATTTCCAACAAACCCATGATATTTGCAGTTTCAATTAAATGAGCAGAAATAGCTGAACAAGTCAGACTTGACAGTGTAAAATACACTGCTAATAATAGTCATTTATTCTTAGATTTGCTTGACTCCTCCAACTCACTGGAGTACATTGACAAATAAGCTTTAGGAGTGGTAGCCCAGCTGATGGTCTTCATCTTTCTCAGAAACTGACTCAAATAAACACTGTTTTTCCTGTCTGCCGTCCACCTGGCTTTCTCAAATACCTTGAGATTCTCTTACACTTTGCAACTACCACTTAATTCAGGTTTCTTGCAGTTATGTAGGTGCTGGTGGCCTTTCTGCACTGAGCCATGGGCTCCACAACTGGATGAACAAATGAAATAGAGAAGTCTCTTGGCTCGGGATATCTCAGGAGCAAAATTGCTCCCTCTTAGAGGTGTCATATCTTTGAGTGTGTCATATATTTGACCTCTGGGACTTGCTAAAATTATGCGAATATTTTAAGTACTGAAAAAGCACAGGGATCTCTCTGAGAAATCTTACTTATCTCAACTTGGTGCAGCCTCCCCCTCTGTGACCTGGACAGTGGTTTTCTGAAGGAAACCAATAGAATTAAAATATAGGAAGCTTTGTTAGGTGAGGATGACTTTTGAGAGAAACAAAAAATGTACCTATTCTGTTTCTGGTTAAGGACTGAAAACTGTATACGTACTATTTAATCTTCTCACACAGGGTAGCCAGAAGAGGAAATGTACATACACTTGAGAACATCGTGAAGCTTTTCTGGAGGGGAAGAAAATAAAAGACGATGGATGCATTAGTTCATAGAGGTGGTGTGGCATGGCAAATTCAGTCTCAGTGAAGTCCAGAGCTAAATCAAGTATTTTCTGCCTAGAAAAACCTGAAAACTCCAATGATGCCATTAAGGATGTTGCATGCCAGAGGATTTAGACCTGACACAGCAGTCAACTTAAAGATTTCCACTCAACGTTATACAAACCAACTATTCCTGCTTTCAAAGAGCTACAAAAATTAGAAGGAGAAGAAGCTCCTGTGAAACTGTCTCCTCTCATGTGCCCAAGTTATTCTTTTAATTCCTTGTAAAAATTACAGTTCTCACGTTAGATAAACACGATGGTATCTGACACTTAGTGCAGAACTAGTGAAAGCAACACAGGCTTCAGAGGCTGAAAGAGACCTTCCTAATGAAAGCTCAAGTTACAGAAACATTGTGCTGCACTGTAATCCATCCCATAAACATGCTGCTCGTGTGGCTTCACTGTAAATTCAGGTGGTCTTTTAAACACTGAGGGCATTCTAGTGGTCTATAAATACAGAGGACAACTTGGTGCACAGTTACTCACTAAGGTTCCATTCAGCATGTAAATATGGAGCAGATGAGCAGATGGGCATACTCATAACTTTACGCAAAGAAAGGTAATTATTTATTTGGCCATAGCACTTAAGAGCTCTGTCCTTGGACCAACTCCCTTGTGTTACACACTTTATATACATATATTAAAAAAAAAACGAACATAAATAAGATGGTCCTTGTCCTAATGAGATTACAGCGCAAATCAAACACAAAACAGAAGATAAAGATTGGATACAGCACAGGAGAGAACAATCAAAGAACAATCAAAGAACAAACAATCACTGTGAGGAGCAGTAGCCCCAGTGTGTAAAGCTTTGAGTGACAAAGGAGAACTTTGAGGGCAGCAAGGCAGTGGTGATGCCATGTGTAGGACGTTGCCCTGCAGCTCCAGGGAAAGCAGGAAGGTGTTTGCTTGGACAAAGAGCGATGGAGAGAAGGGTCTTGTGCTGCCCAGAGCAGGAGGTCAGCCACAGGAATATGGCACAACCAGGATCTCAATGTGGAGAGGAGGAATAGGGTAGGGCAGAGGGGATAGAGCACCTAGTACAAAGATGGTAGCCAACATCAACATGGTGACCATGGAGCAAGGAGAAGATGAAAAAGAGCGGTACCTTGTAGGGGAGACCTACAGTGGAGGTGGAGCTGTAACAGTGCACTTTCTGAAGGATGCAATGGAAAATCAAGAGGAGAAAAAGGAGGAAATTTGGGGAGACAAGAAACCTGCAAAAGCCCCCACTGATTAGCTCTCTTCAGCTGTGTCCAACATACTCCAATTACAAGGCTAGAGTCACTCCAGCTTGCAGGGGGGCCTGAGGTGGAGGGTGTGTTGATGGAGGCAAAGAAGAAACCAGAACACAACCACAGAAGTGGACAGAAATGGCCAAAAGCAGCCAAGGAGATAGGCCTTTTGTTGACCAAACTGGCCCCACTCCTGTAGCTCCAGCATCTCTTCCCCATCCCTGTGCCTCTCTGTACTTAAGCCCCTTACCAACCTGGCTGCCTTGGGACAATGTCCAGCAGCATGACAGGAACTCACACCTCCTGTTTGTTCTCTGTGTTTGCCTACGCATTTATAGCCAGGCAGGCAGAGAGACACGCAAGCAGGATGCCAGCTTTTCTCAAAGAGCTTTGCAAACCTATGTCCACCTCCCTGGAAGGAGAGAAGAAACTACTTCCCCCACCTCCTCCATGTAGGACTAATCCCAGCGCTGCCTACAAAAGCAGTAGAGGCTCTTAAAGCTTTCCATCAGGCTAAGATTTGCAGTGTCTTCATTTGAACTGTCGGCTTTTCACTTCAGCCTAAGTCACAGCATGCAAAGCCTTTGAAATTAAGGCATCTGGAGGCAAAACTGCTCCAGAAAGACAGACTACAGGGCCTGCAAGAAATAAATGCATAAATAAAACCTCCTTTCATCCTGCTCACAAGCTGCTTTTAATGTCTAGCCTTTGCTGTAAGCAGAATAAAATCTTTCCTACCTTTTTCTCGGCTAGTCATATGAAAATTGTTGCTGATTTGATCTCCGTTAGTTTCAAAGGAAGACTATCCTGCAGCCCCAGAGACTGTCTAACCTCAGTGGGAATGTTTGGTGTAATGGTGCCCTAGAAGTAGTATGGGCGAGGTTGAGTTGGGCTTTGAGGGTCAGCTGCAGCAGCATCGTGGAGCACAGCAGCCCATGGGTCCCCAGCCTATGTGTGTCACCACAGCACGTGGGACAGTGAGGTGTGGGTGTAGCAGGATCATTTTGGTTGGATGAGACCTTTAAGATTGAGTCCAACTGTTAACCCAGCGCTGCCAAGTTCACCACTAAACCACGTCCCTCAGCAACACATCTACATGGCTTTTAAACCCTTCTAGGGATGGGGACGCCACCACTGCCCTGGGCAGTCTGTTCCAGGGATCTACAACCCTTTAAGTGCATAATTTTTTTCTAATATCCAACCTAAACCTCTCCTGGCACGACTTGAGGCCATCTCCTCTTTTCCTTTTGCTTGTTCTTTGGGCGAATGCTTTGGTTGTGCTTTGTGGCGTGCAGAGCATCTCATCTGCTCTTTGTGGGTGTCTTCAGCTACTCTCAAAAGGCAGGAAGGAGCACAGGATTGATACAAGGGATAACCTTTGAGTGTGTAAATGAGAGAGCGTGTGACCACCAGTGAGCAGGCACAGAGTCCTTCCCAGCAGAGCCAGGCTGTGACTACCATATGTGCTTTTGAGAGGACATGGGCCCCTTGTAGCATGAACGAGTGAGCAGGAGACTGTTTCATAACCCCTTCTGACTTGCAATTCCCTTTTGGGTCCCTCCATGGCTTCCTACTTCTCCTGCCGTAGGGCTGGGAGTTGCAGGGACCACGTAGACATGACAGAACTGCACGCACAGTGCACACGTGACAGAACTGCTTGCTACAGCCATAACCCTACTTGTCATTCTGTCCCTGCTATTGCTCAGCGATGCCTCTTAGTATCTTCTCCACCCGTAAGAAAAGTTAGCGCTAGTTAGATGTGCTCACAGTGATGGATAACACCAATATTTTATTCATTGCCTGTTACCATTCCCTAATGACATTTCCGTAATTATTTTAATTGGTTTTACAAAAAAAGAATAACAATGAGCCCCCAATGCTTGTTGGCGTTTGGTTTAAGCCACTCGCTCACAGATGGCTCACTACGTTTAATGAATGGAGGCATTTATTAGATTTCTCAGGGTTGTAGTCACTTTCACTGCATCTCTGCATCTGGAAAATACCTTTTCCTTTTCCCAAACTCATAGTGATCCTAAGAAATGCCCAGTAAATATGAACCCCTGGGAGCCAGAAAGACCTCCCATTCTTTTTACCAACAGCCATAATGATGCCTTTTGTTAGGTACAGTCACCCACAGTTGCCGAGCAAAGATGGGGCGAGCTAACTTGCAAGAAGCTCTTCAGAAGGCTTTATGAGGAGCAGCTGAGGGAACTGCAGTTGTTTAGCCTGGAAAAAAGGAGGCTCAGGGGAGATCTTGCTCTTGACCACTCTCTGAAAACAGGTGGGAGCAAGGGGGAAGTTGGTCTCTTCTCCCAAGTAACAAATGACAGGACAAGAGGAAATGGCCTCAAGTTGCACCAGGGGAGGTTTAGCTTGGATACGAGGAAAATTTATTCACCAAAAAGGTTGTAGAGCACTAGAACAGGCTGCCCAGATAAGTGGTTGAGTCCCCATCCCTGAAGGGGTTTAAAAGATGTGTAGATGTGGTGCTGAGGGACATGGTTTAGTGATGGACTTGGCAGTACTGGGTAACGGTTGGACTTGATGAGCTTAAAGTTGTCTTCCATCCAAAACGATTCTATGACAGAGATATCAGGGCATTGAGCATCTTTGAGGGTATGGGAGAGTAAAGGAGTTGTGGAAGGATACGCCATTGCATCCAAAGATTGATGCCAACGTGCTGCCCTACCCAGGAGAGTCCAAAAGGATGTGGCATACACGACCCATGAAGGCCGGGCAGGGCTGGCCATGCAAGGGACACAGCTTGATGTGCCAAGGGTAGATGCACACGGAGGGAGCAAAGAAGCCCTGTGTCCTGGACTGCAGCAGCTGCAGGCTCATGCCTCTTCATCCTGCTCCTGTGCCTAGGCTCTGGCTAACAGAGAGGACCTCCTTGACTCAGAGCATCTCACTGCAGGTGGGACTTCAGAAATGCCATGCAATTTGAGCAGAAATCACAGGCACAGAGAAATGGAGTAGCACAGAGCTGAATAGGAAGGAAAATGAATAAGATCCTGCTGGTTGCTGTTCTGCGGGATCTGAGACCCATCTCTCCAGCGCATTTTTTATTTCCCTGGCTTGGCAATTTGGCAATTGCCCAAAGGCTAATTAGGCATCTCAATGTTCACTCTTGTGAGTAGCATCACAGTGAGGAATCAGGAAGAAGCAATATCAATAATTTCTTCACAAACAGCAAAAACATTTGCTCTGCACTAAGTGCCTGAAGAAAACTGGAAGTCAACTGTAGGGCTGAGCTGACTCATATAAGTGAACCCAAGAGAATAAAAGCTGCCCTTCCCTTCTCTCCTACCCTTAAGACATGCTGTATGAAGCATGAAACAAGGTGGAGCAATAATAACCACTGCAAGAAAAAGAAAGGAAGGAAGCAAGCAAGCTAGCTAGCTACCTAGCTTCTCCGAACAGGAAAGCAGAGACCAAGGCTGAGTGAGAAGTTCTTGCCTTTGTAAAAAAAATCAATAAAATCTTCACTTGCTTGTATTTTGTTTTAAGGCAGCCTGCCTCACCAAAGGTGAGTTGGGCTAGTAAAGGTGCCTCAGCATGGAGCTGCACCATGGAATTCACAGATTATACCCTCAGCTGCTGCAGGAATTTCAGATACAAATTTATGTCTTGGATGGATACAAATAGTTATCCCTGTTATCCTAATCTACAAGCAGTCTGCCTTTTTCATGAGGTTTTTTTTTCCACACATCCATATTTCCTCTCTCTCATCTCCCTCTCCTTCCCAATGTCACCTGATAGAGTAGATCCTATACCAGGTAGTAATGAGCCAGCATTTGATTCAATGATGATCAAGTTGGTTCACAATTAGGCAAAATAAACGAGGGCTCACTCCTGATAAAATGCATGTACTCTTAAAACATCCTAATGCCACTGATTTCTTACCAGATCTGTGGAAGTCTTCATAATCCTTTTTGCTTTCCTTATCGCAGAACTCAGCCCCACCTAGGAGAGCAAGAACAAAATTTAAAAAAAAATAGATCAATCTCACAGCATCCTAACAATTTTTCTCCTCATTTCCTACCTTTTCTTTTTAATATATCAGTCACAGTGCAGAAATGATGTATGAGACCACAAACTCATCATCAGTTACTTTTTATTGGACTAACAATCAATTATCCAATCTCTCTCTGTGAAACTCCAGTTGCAAGAGTTCATTTATATTGCTCCAGGGCATCATTTATTTCCTAAGGAAAAGTCCAGATCAGTTGAAGAACTAAGATTCATATCCTGACTGCGCTGCATGAACTGCAGAGGACATACTTCTCCAGTGACTCCTGCTGAAGAATAACTCATCCATTAGATGGCCAAAAGAGGTTTATGCTTCCAACATTGGTCTGACTTGCTGTGGGAGGGTACAGAAGAAACACTTGGTCTTGCATGGATAAGGGTTATACTCGGCTGAGGTTCATC